>DWQT01002390.1:0-14260 GCA_018244895.1 Myscelus amystis hages | reverse complement strand
AACAAATTGTTCACAGTAATTAAAAAAAGCGAATATTAAATAATAGCTGACCCGGCAACCGTTGCTTTGCCATATAAATGATTTTGCCGTTGTCGCAATATTTGTTATTGCTGCTCTTCTCCTATTTATCTTAGCGTGATGGTCTATAGCCTACCTCGATAAATGAGCTATCTAACACTGAAAGAATTTTTCAAATCGGACCAATATTTCCATCGGATCAAACAACCAAACAATCAAACAAATTCTTCAGCTTTATATTATTAGTATAGATTTGAAATCTTTCTTAACGCAACTACTAGAGGTCTTCAGCGTTGCGGCGTAGCTTCTGTAGAAGACATTCTGTCAATGGGTTTACAATATACAAGAAATTTATTTCTATCACTCGTAAATGCCTACGGTGCGTCGGATTATGTTACTTCCACCGCGCTTTGCCTAATCCAAATTTTGCGAGGTACGAGTACCAACACGTTAGTGCGACTACAAGCACTCATTATTAATTTAATGCCCGTAATGCCATTTATTGTCTCACATCAATAACCTAAGATGATAGACTTTAGGTATAAATATTCAAACGGGGAATTACTCATAAGTTATATTACAAATAGGTACCTATCTGTGAAGTCTGCCCGGTGAAGTACCGCGGTGCCAATCGCTTTGCGTACGTGACCCGAGATCTCAGCGTTTTTAGGAAATCACTTCAGGGGCTTCCCATTGCGGATAATATGCAACATGGTAGGTTAATTGTGTGCGGTGGCGTTGTGTACCTATTCTCTTGGCATGAGTATAAACAAAAGTCGCTGTTTGTGTACCTACATTACAAGGTAGAATGATTGAAGTTGGGTAGCTTAAGAAATGTTTTTGAATATAATCACATATGGGATTTTCTAATACAGGTATCATATTAAAGCATAATAAACGTTTCAACTTTATGGCTAGACATATTTATTTATTTACTACTACTACTCGTACTTGGACTAGTACTGAACATTGATAATAATTAGGAGAGCTTTCTACGTGTAGGAAGTGAGTACTGGTGTACCTACCACATGGAAATATTTATGGCGTCAATAGTGCTACAAAAGCTGATATAGCGAAACATGCCGGTATAGAATGTATATAAAATTCAAAGTGCTTTTAGCAGCTGAAAGCTTTGAAACTGTAAAATAAACATACTTCGATTGCTCTCGGTTATGGCATGTCGAGTGTACGAAATTCGTTGTTATTCGGTTGTGTGTTAGCGTGTTCACAAGGTAGCACGACAAATAATTATTAAGATAAATATTGAAGTTTTAGTTTCAAGGCCAAGTTAACGGCTGTAGGCTTATTATGGGCGTTCGGCATGCTTTTGTAACTTTTAATTATTATAATTAGAATAAATATTATTTTAACCTTATAATAATAATGTTTTTGTCGGCATTAACTTCACTAAGCTTCGCTTGTCGCTATTAACTTCAAAAAGGCTATCTTTAGAGTTGGGTTAATATAATAAGGATCATTCATTTTCTTAAAAATCCTACCTACATACCATAACCACCCACCAATTTAGCACGTAGAAAAAGTCTGGCAAAAATAACTTTTCTCTGCTAACTTCCTGATAAATTTCCATTCAATTAATTGTGCACGTGAGCATCCATTGAACTTTTAACAGATGAGTTAATCGTGACCATCCGCCTTGAAATAATGTAATAAAATGATTTTTTTTCCTAACCCTTCAATGCATAATTATATAAATATGATTTTGAAAAGCGTATTAGTCTCAAAGCGCCAATTAAAGGGCTCTGTTTACCTACGTAGAGATTAAATGGCAAATCGTTGAATAAGAATAATAAAACTATAAGGATAATCGAATGACCGTAACAAGGACGATTGGATAAGAATGTTAGGATTAATTTGTGAAGATTAAATCAATCTTGGTCAAATCAATCAGGTTAAAGTCATACGACACTACGATATTAATTTGCAACTGACATATTCCTGTTTTGTGGATGTATTTAAAAATTGAAGCAGCTCATGAATTCAGTTTAATACGTATAAGCTCCTTAACCATGTACACATGGAAATATTGTATAGATTTAAGTGGGTACAGGCACCTTCCACGCTTTAGGCGCTTAAAGGTAATCCTTATATTATTTATTGAACTGAAGCGCCACAGCGCGAATTAGTCCTATCATGCGGATTGCATTGCTCCATTCATAGTCTCCAATAAGTCTTAAAGGTAAAAACTTATGAATATGAGCTCCAATTAAATAAATAATTCCTCACTTTTCATAATTCTTACACAGTTGTAGGATAAATACTAGAAATACTTTGTAGTTATAAGTTTTTGCAGTAACAGAAGTATTAGTCACTAATGAAATATGGGTAAACACCTTAAATTTTAATTGAATAAACGGCGGTGTAAAAACTAAATACATTTCTCGTTCGCAACGCTTAAATATAATTGGTATCTATCGTGGCGAAGGGAAATGGCTCAAATTAGACCCTCTACGTCGATTGAATAGCGCCGTTTGTGTTGCGTTTAAACTGTAAACGGACTTGAGTAGTAGAATAGTATGTAAATCTTTATTCATCTTCAAAAACATGTTACGACATAAAAAAAGCTGTCATAAGAAGAATAAACTCCCGTCTGAAGGACTGTTGAGAAAGCCATATACATGAATATACACTCACTGTTGTCTTAAGAAAAATCTTTTCAATATAATATTAAATATGTATCTACACATGGACTATTACAATCTAAACACCCCATATGTTGAACCAAGCTATTTATTTTATTGTACTCATTTACAGTCACGGGTCCAACTTCAAATATAAGTAGGGGTTGAGGAGTTGGGGAGGACATCAATCTTGGGGATTTGTCGCGTTACAGCCGGTCTTTTTGTGTTGTACATAAACATTCCACTAACCACAACGTCATAAGCTGTTAAATTCGTCGTTAATAATATATTCCTCGTGTAGAAAGTACGATAACAGGCAAAAAAACAAATGGAAACGAGACAATATAATGGGTAGCTACAATGTGTCTAATATAAGCATTTAAATATTCATACGCACATTACATACAGAACATTTCCTGATTTCTCCTAAACTGTACAATGTTATTGTATGTTTCCCGTATAACCGAATACGTCACCCTTTTTGATGTACTTTAGATTTACATACATATATGTAGTGTACATCGACCTAGCTTATACATAAACGCAAAATAGTAAACACATTTATAATAGTGTATGTAGTGCCAAGCAAGGTCACTCACGCCTCGTCTCTCATGTAATTTAAATCTGGTCAATGGACGTGTGTGCGTGTAATCCAATTGCAAATATTCCAGCGCACATCCGCAAGGCGACGCCTGCGGGATGAATTCCAAATTAGAACTGCATAGAACTTGGATCCTTCGTTACCGACCGGTTTCTATAGAAACCTAGTAAAATAAAAAATTCTTCTGTTTTACTTCATAATGGTATACTAAACTGGAAAGAAGTACCAATTGACTTTTAAATTAAAAGATCTCCAGGAAAGCGTTAGACTGTAACAGCGATATCCACTAAATATTGTAAGTAAACAAGAGTTCGCACGGCAAGTAGTTACTTATTCCAGGAAACTCACCAATTTTTTTTTTTATTTATTTTATGTACACACAGTAATGACAAACAATTATGGATATTGAACAGTTGTACAAGGGTTATTAGATAATAACAAAAAGCTATTAATATTTTTTTCAGTTGAGATACTTAATGCGACGGCTTGTATTAAGTTATTATTACGGTAAAAGACACGACTAATAAAAAGGTATGCCAATGACATTTACATGAACCTTTTTATAATTTTTTTTCCTTTTGAGTCTGTTTGTGCTAAGTATGAAACGATTTCCCCGCATTCCCGCCTACACGGGTTTCATGCAATTTAACTTTTTATCGCGCGAACTTCGTCTTTGCTCGATTCGATTATGTACTGAATTCGTACAGTACGCGATTTTTAACGATCTTTTTGAATTTCAACTACGAACACACCGAAAGTTTAAATTCAATTCCCCTTTATGAATTATGTAATTTCCCAATAAAAAAGTACGCTCCAATTGTTTGATTTTAATTTCATTTGGTGATGAAAATGTTATTTTTGACGGAAGTTTAAATTTTTATGTATTCAAAAGAAATACGTACTTTTTATTAATAACATTTATGTTATATACAACGCAATATATTTTTCTAAAATATAAGAATTACATTGTAAATTGCTTTGTAAATGACTTTGCGAGGCCTATAACCAGTAGTGAACATCGAGATAAAAATGTACATGTAAAATAAACCCACCCAATATTTTAGAATTTTCAAATAATATTCTATTTCTATATGTTATATGAAACGAGTTTACTTTGTACGCAGCCTTCTGAATGAAATTCTTTGTGGATGGTACGATTTTCGCACACTATCCTGAGATCGACTCTCTTTACATAAACGGAACGTAGTGCCAGCAAGTATACTGCAGTTATATGTAAATGTCGGCGAAATGGAATATAATGGAAATTCCAAAATAAAAATTCTGAAACGCGTAAACTTGCTCGTTGCTTGTTAAAACTGTCGAGATATCTAGGGGAACGTGTTTTTAGAAGATCGATCGCTTTATTTGAAAAGTGCTAGCTTAAAAGCTTTTCTTAATAAGTATTGATGCTACATTATTCTTGGCTGAATAAATAAAAGAAAGATAGTTGAACGGTTAAAGTAGTGATCGTTGGTGGTAATTGAAAACAGGCGGTAAATGGTGTTGCGGTCAGATGCGATTACGGAGCGCTCGTAACGTTACTCACAGCGGCTGTTTCGTGCTATTCAAGAGAAAAGCTATTGCGAGTACAAGATCACACGATTATAATTGAAAAAGTAAGTCGGACAACGATAGATATGCGTGAATGCCGCTTAACATTAGCTGTTAAGTTAAGACTGCGCTTAAGACATTTCTTATTGAGAATCTTAGCATTTTTGAACAATCGATCTGAAGCTTTAGCCATCTGGCGATCCATTAAGTGATATTCGTGTGTAGTTGTCTAAAATAATAACAACAAATATTATCTCATCTCTACGTTATTCGGCAAAAACATCTGTGGTACCAGACATCTTATAACGAACATAACACATCAACATCTTATAACAACTTACAGTACTGGGTTGGCAGTAAAATTCTTATTTTACATTGTTATATCTACGTCTTCTCCGGTCAGTAAACTCAACTGGCGAATAGCGGTCTTAGCATGCACTTGATAAATAAAGCAGAATGAAACGCAAGACTTATTGCCAAATTATTCTGGAAAGCTCTGGAAAAATGAGTGGAACCGCTCGCTTTCTTTGCTGTTCATGTAATATTACTTTAATATGTACGTAAAATAAGTTATGATCAAATTAACAATTGTATTTACTTATTGTAATTAGGTATTTCTTAATGATGATGTTGATAATGACGAGACATTATACGAGTATACACGTATGTAATAAAAATTGGCGCGTATTAAGTAATATGAAGGTCGATGACCCTCATTTTTGCTCGCATGCAATGTTTCATTATATGCTCGTTCATGAGTAAACTTCCTTTAATTACCCCTTCGCCGTTTGTTACTCTCGCCCTGGTCTGGCTGGTCGCCTGCGAGGCCGTAATTAAGTGCCCCATACGTTGGGAACTTAGATAAGTGACTCTAGAACCTAACGTAGCGCAAAATAGTTACGGAACTTGTTTATTGAAATTCCAAATGATATTTTATACGTAGGTAAAATATTCACGAAAATTACGTTCGTTGTAAAAGTTACATAACTACTTTTATAATAGCATTAACTTATTGATTTTACAGATAATATAATAGGTAATTTATAATATAGATGGCCACTTACACTTTTAAAATATATAACACCATTCAGAGGATAAAAATAACTACGTAATAAAAAACCGACTGCGAAACTAAAAAGTAAAAAATAATAAAGATTTATTATTAATTATATACTATTTATTATTTATATGTGCTATCTACTAGTAGTTGGAAATCGGTGTACATACATAAAAAATATATACTGGCCGAATTGAGAAGCGCCTCCTTTTTGAAGTCGGTTAAAAAATCTTTTTTAAAATTGATCTAATGTTGGGTTCTTTAGATGCTCCAGAGGTCTCGAGGACGAGCTCGATACATAGGACGTCGCTCTAGAGCAAACTTTCTTTAATTAACCCGTCATTACTCCCTACTCACGCCTTAGCAAACGGGCATGTAATTAGGTGCCCAGGTATTCTAGTTAAGGTGACGAATAGAAATGAATTTACTAAGTAAATTTAACCCTTTGTGATCTTTCATTAACAAGAGAAGTCACTTTGTCAACGAGCTAAGGCTTTTTGTAACACAGTAAATGATTACCTAGGAAATTTAGAATTTCTTCTAATTCTCCATCAAAAATAAATTGAAAATATAGAATAGGTATATTTCTTCTTAGAAACTGAAATATAATTTTAATGAAAACTAATTTAACCGACCGCAGCTGATAAATAATGGTCAAAGTACCTACCAATTTACAAAATGTTTAAATTTTTATTACTGCACTCTGAATTAATTTTCACATTGTGTACCGAATAAACTGGCTCGAATATTCATCGATGATGGACTAATATGAAAAGCAAATTTCATTGGTGCTGAAGCAAATATCATATCTGTTCACGGAAAAATGCAGATATTGACACAGCTTTTTAGCAATAGTTATGAAAGAGGTAAGTTAATAAAAAGCAATATTGAAAACATAATGGGGAAAAACTTTCAGCTAATATATCGAGTGAACGAACAGGTTCCTGTGAATATAAAGTAATTTTCGTACAAGTCACCGAATGACAGAGATAGATTTATGCGTAAAGACTCGCGAGAGTGAGAAGCTCGATTTGCTCATGATCGCTGCTTCTTCGTGGTTAATTCTTCCGTTCGCGTCGAATTTTTGTTCAATCTGCAGGGTAAGTTATACAGGGGCGCATAATATACATAGTAATCTTTATTTTCTCTTATTAGTGATGTTATCTTGTTATTTATAAAGTCAATACAAATCTAATACAAAATTCATTTGTATACGTGTTATCGTAATACAAGTAAATGAAGAAAAAAATTACTTTTTTGTCAATAACGATTACAAATTTTTACCTTGTACTTGTCCCGATGTACACGAAGACAAAATCACCTCTTGCAAAATTGTTGTCATAATTGTGTTTATTATAAGCATCATCATTTTAAACCAATGAACTTTATAAAACTAGTACAGGTAAAAGTTTGGAATATTGACGGGTGTTTATGCTACATATCCCTTTGAAAGCCGAGTGTGGGTAGTTCAAGTGCTAATTTAACATTCATCCCACGGCCGCCGCCTTACGAATTTCTGCCGGAATATTTGCAATTGGATTACCTGCACACGTGTCCGGTGGCAGGATTTAAATTATGCGAACGACGCCAACGCTTCACCCTGCCCACACGAAACTATGAATGTACTCATTTATATGATTCTACATTATACACCACCCACGTATATGTGTATAGTGGTTAGTCAACCTAAACTGTTGAATTGGGAATTGTGGGTTCGATTCTTGCTTTTTGCAAAAAAATTATTTAAATATAAATTCGTTATTTATGTGTTCAAATTTTTTTATAATTAATATATTACATATTGATATGTATATTCACTAATTATATTGATAAACTGTGCCACACACATACTGTGCTTAATTTGAGATCAGCAGCTTGGCTTAGTCAAGTTCTAATAGAAAGTGCTCAAACCCATGTTAGAAAATTTTGTAATTGCAGCTTTTGACAATTTCCTCATTAAGTGCAACTAACTACTCTAGCTCGTACCAATAGAACAGTACGCAAAAGTTCTCCATTTTCACGCCAACAGCACACCTTTCTGCAACAATGGATGGTGGTATTAGTTGACCCACAAGGTGTTCGAACTCGGTGTATAGAGTTAACAAATTACAGCACATTTATGCTCCACCTTAGTTTCTCTCGCATTGGAGGTGCGTTATAAATGTCCGTGCTTGGCGATGGCCGCTTAATATCGGGTTAAATGTATGCCCGTTCGCAGTAAAGCGTGTGACGAATGACTGTCGAGATAACACAGTGCTTGCATAACAACGGACGCTACATGAGCTCACTTAGCTAATGACGACGGCTATTTAAGCGCTACCTATCACATCTTTATGAAGAAATCAAAATGTCGGAATTCGATAATACATATTTACAGAGCAAGCAAAAATAACTTAAAATTGATTTGTTTAATTACATTTTGTTTTAACGTAACCACATGAGGTTAAGTTCCCCGATGACCTATATATTCTGGGTAACACAATTATTATTTCCATAGCGAAGAGTCTGTGGTTCTCTTCATACGGATGACTATTGACAATAGTTGATTATGAACTTTTACTCGTTACGGTAACTGGATTCATTTGAAATGTAAAAGTTTAATACCAATGTTACAATCAGGAAACCGAAATAAGGGGATTACAAGCTGTCCAGAAATATATCAAATAATCATTCACTCTATTCGCGATGAATGACAGGGGGCAAATGACCTGCGTTCGTCGCGTCATAAGTGGTTCACGGGCGTACGATGTTTGCGCTACTAAGAGCTGACATTGCACAAGCCTACTCGGCTAATAAGCGAAGTGTGGGCGTACATATGTTGGCAAGAGATTTAAAACACCAAACAAATTGATGTTACATTTTGTCTAAAATTAATTAATAAATTGAAAGCACATTAATACTTACATGATTCAATAGTTTTGTCTAAAGGTCCAAATGTCACACGATATGCATTTTAAAAACGGAGTGTAACCCAATCTCTTCTTTTCGGTACACAAAAGCGATTTTATAAATCATTAATCCCTGTAATTTACAATCTGACTAAGCTTTACCAACTAATCATCCTTATACACTGAAACTGTGAAAGCAACAAAAAAACAGTATAACTACTGTAATAAAGGCATATGTTTAAGCCCACAGTAAACATAGACATTTCGAACTGCTATGTTAATATTAATTTATAAATGTGTTTTGCAGAACAAATGATAACCAAACAAGGCGTTAGGGACAAATAAGGTGTATTTGTACGTTATAGTATCTCACGATGGGAATATGTTTACACAACTAACAGTAGGTGTACTAAGCATACAAAGTCAGCGGCCAAGCTTATTAATGAATTGCGTTCAAATATTTGCTTACGCAACTTGTAAAATTAACGATACATTTCAACTTACTTTTTAATCACTCTGTTGTAGCTGTGTATGAAATGTTTTTTTATATTTGCAACAAATACTGTATAGCCAATAGTATCGAACCAAAATTATGTTTTCATACAAAGCTGTACTTTATAATGGAACAAAGCTAACATAAACAAAAGGATTGATATTATATAACTTATTGTGGTACGGGGGCTATGTTAATATGGTTGTCTAAATTAATACTTACGAGTATATAAGTACTTGCATCAATAAATATTTACCTTATATCTATTGCAAATCTCACGCCATTCTAATAATTGATAAACATATTTCCGAAAGTAATTCTATTAATTCAATACTTTTATCGTTTCAAACACCAACGCACTCGACTCACTAGTGACACCTACATACACGTATTATGTATTTGAAGAGCCCACTCGACTAATTAACGAAGCGTTGTCAAACGTTTGCGATGTTTTATGAACAATTACCCACTTGCATGGATGTATTTATTGTAATAAAAATTTTATTTGATTAAAAATGTGAAAAGGGAGAAACACGATTTCACTAATAATGTAACGTTACTTGCATCGATGTCAAGGACATGTATGTAAGTATCGACTGTGGATTCCTTTTATGACGTAGGCTTTCACTGTGGCAGGATTTTTTTATAATTCGCCTCCAGGGGGTTGTATGAAAACATCGTAAAATTCGTGTTTCTAAGTTTTTGGAAAATTTACTCATAAGGAGGCAGTTTGCTCGAAAATCCGTTTTTTTGTAACAAATATTATAGAAAATAATAAGATGTTAAGTTTCTGATCAAAATGATTGCTTAAGAGCTAAATTGGTGTTCTTACATACGTTTATGACAGTTTTTCTAGCTTCCGCGCGAGCATGCAACGGACAGCAGTTAGTATTTCATAAAATATACTCAAATTGACACTTATATGTAGTTTACTGCATTTGCATTTACAATATTTACTGACTACACGTAGCAAGTTTCACAATGGAACAGATAATGCGCTTAAAGCAGAGTCTTGCTGAATTTACATTCTGTTTGTTCGGCAATGTAAGCACATAAGAAGATTTACATATTTCGACTGTAGACTGAAACAATTTTATTAAGTACTGATATAAGTTTAAAATCCATTGAATAAGTTATATGAATATTTTATAGCACAGTGGTTACACGTATATACCGGAAATGCTGCCCACTGCATTGAGTCTAGAACCGTTTGTGATAAAATCTCTTTGATACTCCCAAATGAATCTAGTGGATTCTTGTTTTACACTTTCACAATTATGCTATCAAAATATCTTACTTTATCTTCGAGTCACATTATATTGATGAATAATTATTTCGAACACTATTATAATTATCGATTAAATATCAATATTTTATACGTATATGTATGTATATATCAATATATCTATATATTTATAGATTTTAAAAACAGCAACATTCATTCCTTCACAAGTACGACCGAAACTATTGATGCAGCATAAAGATTCTCGGAGTTTCCAAATATTGGCCCGGGATGCACCGATTTTAGTTGCTTTTATGTCAAATCTCTTGAAAAAGAGGAGAGAGAGAAGTAAAAGAAAGCGGATAGCAAAGAGCTGGAAGTTCCTTTTTATTTGAATTGTGATCATAATGCTTAGTTATTACATATATTTTATTGCTGGTCATACTTTATGAGTAAAGGATAACGATTGTAGAATTACGAGTAACTCGAGCCCATAGTTTCCCTGACGAATTAATGTCCCGAAAACTTAACGAGCGCTCCCTAGCACGTGTGGTTTTGTTAATTGTCAGCTGTGTTGACACCTTGTGGTGGGTGTAAATTGAAATCTTCTTTTACCGGTTAACAAACTGACATTATTTAAACTTATTATGATGATGATGATTATGATGAGATCAGAGTTGAGACCGCCCCTTTCTCGACTGATCGCATCCAAGGTACGGCTGCATCCAGGTCTTAGTTTACACGGGTAACTGGGTCTCAGATCTCCTAGGTGCCCAAAACCGCATCAGATGTTTTATAAAATGTTCTTTAACTATTCAATTTCCGATTTGATTATTAAATTTCTGATGCAATAGAAACTTTGATGGACAATTTATAAAGTCTTAAGGCTTTGCAAGTTCTCGATTACGACGAGCCCCAAATTGATTGCGATGCTCTTCTCGCGCCCTTAGTTATAAAGAGTTTGGCGGTTGATTAATTAAAACAGCTATCAATTTGGTACTTTGATTTCCTTTAACATTATGACTCGGACAGTGATGTAAATTGATTCAATTAATGTTCCGTCTGATTATAAACACAAAATAACCGCTTATGTCTGAGAAGCTAGGTCATTGGAAAAGAAGAATCTGAAAATCCAATCAAGATTTCTTGTATTCGTTGCTGGATTGATTAATTTTGTCTGAATTATCTCCGAACATTCCAAATATAAGTTCTTCATTAACGCTTTTTATCGAACTCATGAATATTTATGCATGAACTCCTCTACGAGAATTTTCCTATTTAATTTGACCGTTTACACAACGTTGTAATAATGAACTGTATACATAAGAGTACATATGTATATAAATCGGGTTCCCATTACTGTAGAGTGTAACACTGAAAGTAATCTGATTCCAATCATTAACATTTGCACTGCCAATTGAAAGTAGACAAATAATATCATAGTACCTATAACTAGTAATTTATAGGTAATTTTCAGCAGGTTTCTGAAAATTCGATACATAATCGAGCGTGCGGGTTGAGGAAGGATAAAGTTTTCGCGGTAAAAAGTTAAATTGCATGAACTTTGGGACTTACTCGTATGTATGCAACGCTGCCGGATTGTTCGCCTCATGAAATTTTGGCACGGTATCGAGTAAGCAATTAATAAATAATTTTGTTTGTATTCAATCCGAGCAACGAGTGACTCCATGTTCCTTCAGTAAAAATAAAAGTATTGAAATATGTTCATTAGATTTAAACGGCCATGTATTTTGTTATAA
This sequence comes from Myscelus amystis hages, assembly GCA_018244895.1. Taxonomy (NCBI): domain Eukaryota; kingdom Metazoa; phylum Arthropoda; class Insecta; order Lepidoptera; family Hesperiidae; genus Myscelus; species Myscelus amystis. Next base: position 2,031 of record DWQT01002390.1, on the reverse strand, counting down.
TCAACATTACATTACATCACATCGTGTGTTACGACAGCTTACCACCTTGACATCGCTGTCTGTTCGGTTATTCGTTAACGCAAAATGCTTAATATTCGCAGCAACGTATCCACCGCAGTTGTACACTAAACTTATTGAATAGGAAAGCGGACGGATGCTGTATCGATCGGGTAGAAACTTTAACGAAATATGAGAGCAACATTTTTCACAATAGATTTCGATGCTTGATTTTGTTGAAGGGCGCGTTACCGTTTTTTTGTAAATTTTGTTGCAAAACTGGAACATTCCTGAAAAGCTCCAATTATTTAGTTCCGTTACTAGGCGAGAGCAGACCGCTATAGGGTTAGTGTTGTTTCGTTATAGAGTTCGTCAAAGGCAATTTTCTTGCTCCAGTTTCGTCACAAAAGTGTTTTAAGACACCTTAGTCCTTTAAGAAGTTGAGACTTAAAGCCTTCTATAAATGTGCCTTTTATATACATTTTCTTAAAAAGGTCGGTTACTTTTGTGTGAAAGAGATGTCGAAAAATGTTTATAATTTTTCATTTTTGGTACCTTTAGCTGTTGCTTATCTTTGAAATTTATTTTTCTATTACTCTTGCGTAAACAAATCAGCATACGAGCCCGAAGACTTATAGTTAAATAGTCATTATTATTCTTAATCCCTTATGTCCATTTTTTTTAAAAAAGGTGAAACAGTTACGACTGATTTAGAACGTCCTTCATCTCAATGTATTTGTCTATTACACTGTTCTAACAAGACCCCAGCCATGTAAACATTGCTTGATAGCTGGTAGGAACAGATATAGTCAAGTTGTTTTCATGCGCGAAAACTTTATATGCTATCTCACCAATTATTGAAAATTAGTCTTCATTAAGAATTACTTATCTTGCTCTAAAAAAAGACAGGTAGCAGTTAGTAGGTTATTTTTTCTGTTACGCGCGCTATTCCGCAGACCCAAAGTACCTACTTAAGCTTTAGTAAGTACTCGTTGAAAATGTTACCAGCAACAACGACATGACAACAATGACACAAATACATACACACATAATGATAGGAGTACGTCAAATAAGCTATCATTAGTTCGGCAGGCGCGTTTGTTACTTCATTACGGATAAATAATGAATTTGCGAAACCCCCAAAACCCGTCCAGAAACTGTAGTATTAAAAGTGCTTCCACCAATTTATGTACACGAAAACAAAGTGTTAATAGAGTTTGTGCATGTTTTTTCATTACACAAACAACGAGAACATACTTCCGCTCTTGCGAATTAAACTTTTTAGAAGTTTCAGATTAGAAAAGTTTTAGTGCCCGATTTCTGAAAATATTTTCACAGGAATTTGTACTAGTTTTTATACCGAATGTAATATTCTATTCTAATTATCTATGAACACTGATTGAAAGTGTAAATAATGAATAAATACCAAACGAATAAGGGGATGCGCAGGAAACGTTTGGCAGAATCTTAATATTGACAAACGTAATTTCTTATAAAATAAATTAAAACTAAAATATTTTTGTGTGAAACATATTGGGCGCAAATGGAGTGAGTACATAGCTAAGAACCTAGGCGGAGCTTATACTTCATCGAGCCGGGATAACAAGTGGGTGGAACACAAATGCTTTTATTTTGTTACCTTTTATTCATTAGACGGTACTTGAACTAAATAGGAACAATGGACTACGCCTTACACTCAAGCCAAATAGTTAGTGAATTTAATTTAAATGAAAATTTCAGCCTCTCTCAGTAGAAGTTAACATAATGAAAGAAGGCTAAAATTATTATTATAGAACAAATGTCCGCCCGTGTACAAATCATTTTTTATATATAAACATTAATACGTACTCTCCAAGTGGATTTATTTATTAGTAATTTATAGGATGCATTCAGATATTTGTATTCATCATTTAAATCTTAGCGTGACATTAGCCATCCATTGATCAGGATTTAGAAGTAATAATAATAATAATAATAATAATATCTTAGGACAATTCCACACACGGCTATCTGATTCCAAAGAAGGCAATTTAA
>DWQT01002389.1:0-14260 GCA_018244895.1 Myscelus amystis hages | reverse complement strand
ATATACTCACATATATACATATTATATAATACTTTTATAGATATTTTTATTACGACCAAACACAGAACAAACAAATGTGCTCATCACACAATTGTTTGTCCTGGGTGGGAATCGTACCCACGACCTCCGGTTTCACAGTCAGGATCTCTAACCGCTCAACCACGAGGCCAGTCAAAATATTAATTAATTAATTAATTAATATATTTATAATAAATATATAATATAATATTTATAATTAATATATATATTATGCTGTTTACACTGAATGAATAAACTGACATTGGTGCAGCATTGAATACGTGTCAGCTGTCCCACAGTTTGGGAGAAGCCCACGCCCAGTGCTGTACAAAGTGGGATGTAAACCAGGAGAGCGTCAACAACAAGGATATGTATTTTAGATCCATTCATCAAAAGACCTATGGACTAAGGAACTCTCAACGAGCACGAAAACATAGGAAATGTTTGTTCTGGGAATAGAACCCACGACCGACGACCGACGTTCTTAACCACTACACGAAGACGCTTGTCAAATATTTGTGTGTCTATATTAAATTAAATACGCACCTGCCACAGAGTATCCTTATCTTCCAGGTTAGACTGGGGGAGAATGGAGTTAAGAGAGTCTGAGAGAGAGAAAGAGAGAGAGAGAAAAAGAGAGAGAGAGAGAGAGAGATAGTGTTACAAATCTTAAATAAATAGAAAACAAACAATTGTAACCTCGGATATAGACGGACAGAACAAAAGTCCTTGCTCAGTTCTTTAATATACATTATTATAATTTTATATCTAATCAAGGTAACCATTTTGTAGTCAAGCGAATTATTTTGCAACTCAATAACCTGTAATAACAATAATTATAATTCTAAAAAGGATGTATGACTATTTATTTATGCTGAATGAACGTTTTACAAATGATTAATCATTGAATTAATAAATATGTATAAATAGATTAATTTAGTACGTCGATAGTAACGAAATCAATAAAAGACAAGCAAAGATATAAAAGAAAAATTGTTTACAACTACATTAAGAAATTAGTTTAGATTTATGACTTCGTTGCACGAACACACAACATTGTGGCTATTCAATATATGTAATGTATAGCCTTGTTTGTGTCCATAATAAATTATAACGGTTTTAAGAGAAATATATAAATTACTCGCCTGTTTAAAATAAATGTAAGTAAAATGATTTGCAAGTGACTGTACGGGTACAATCGCGGAGCGAGTGGCTTGATGAGCGTGAAATTATCATTTATATTGATTGAGACGTTCAAAGAGGAAAAAACAGTTTTCATTCGTTCTTTTGACTAATCTCTCAATATTATTAGATCATGTTAATGGAGATACATAATGTACATATTTGGAGAACGTCATTTAACATAATTATGTTATTCGTTATCTGTTCCATACTTATATATGAGGCAGAAGATATTGTTTTTTTTAACGCACTAAGCTTCAAACTGCCAGACAGATTGGAAAAAATCATTTTGAATTTTCAAGCTGTTTTAACGATGAATATTTTAGGTAACGCCACGATTCTTAAACGGAGTAATATAGGAGAATGTAAATTTATTATGTAAGATCGTTATTTTTGAAATTAGAAATCTAATACTATTTGCTGGCGTATCTTGTTGCTTTACTGGTTAAGTCAAGTTAAATTTCATTTTTTCTATATCAAAGTAAATCAATTGCTCACACTTAAATATATAATAACGTTTATGATCGACATCATTTGTTAATAAACTTCCAATAAAACTTAGGCATAAAAGGCCAAACATGGATTAAGCTAATAACTCTTTAATTGTGCAAATAAATTTCTTTGTTTTTGTTTGGTGAACAAATGTTTCTTTATTTCCTTTATATTCCGACACTCGAGATCTGTAGCAGCGTGTTTCTTTTTTCCGTGGGGCGTAGTCTCTTCGAAGGCGAGCGAGAACGACACGATTTTTTTCTGTCGGCGCCGACACAAAATCGGTTTCCGGTAACTGTGAATAGCTTCATATAAAATGCTCTGCTACTAGAACCGATTAAAATTCGGATCCGACACCCGACAAGTGGGAACCAGCGGTAACAGTGATATGAGGTATTGCTGAAGGCTCTTTGTGTCCGAGTGTACATGCGGCTGGCGGTTGTGTCGCAACACGCCCGCGGCAAGGCAGCGCGCGGTCGCCGCGCGTCAGAGGCGTCGCGACACGGCCACGAGGAGATTCCTTATTCAATTTATATTTATCTACCCTTTATTTCATTGGTGTTTACTCCTTAAGAAACGATCAGTTATCGGACGTACGGAAATTTGACGACGAGTAAAATCAAGTGTGACGCGAAAGTTGAGGCGTTACGTAGGAAGAAACAAACATATGTATATATATACTAACAGCGCTCGCGGCTTCGTCCGCGTTGGAATTAAAAAAAATAAAATTAAATGAGCCTAAGTTACTCCTTATCACATCAGGTATCTGCCAGTGAAAGTCCCGTTCAAATCGGTCCAGCCGTTCCAGAGTTTAGCCGGAACAAACAGACAGACTATATAATTATTGATGCGATTTTTTCATGGAATTTCCGAAGTTCATGTATCGTATATCAGTTACCACAAACATATAATTACTGTATTTAAGAATGTTATTATAATTCCAAGTGAAAAAAAAAAATCAATTATCTTAAAATTGGATTTGTATAAATTGTTTCTCGTGTCATTTTAGACGCGTTCATTTAGCCTCGTTTTGGCTGGCGTGGTCGAGTGGTTCAAGAGGCTAGGTCTCCGGAAGTCGTGGCTTCGATTCCTGCCCGGGGCAAACATTTGTGTGTGCACATCCACTTGTTGTGTGTCTGGGTGTAGTAAAAATATCTATATGAGTAATAATATTTATATAGATATTTTTATTACAATTCAAGCAATGACATAAATCATAAATAATGAGAGGAGACTTTTTTTATTAGATAAAAATGAATAATAACACACGAATGTTGTACGAAACGTTGATAGCCGGCGTTAATGAGAGAACTAGTGCTGTCCCAAGCTATTAAGAACTAAAGCGAACAGTTAAACAATTTCTTTCGGTTGGCCGAACGCAGTCCGAAAACACGCCGAGTTAAGGACCAAAGGACACCGTATCAACAGTCCCCCATTCCAATATTCCAACATCAACTGCATTCCACTTCTCTTGGAATTCGTTTGAAGATGCAAGACACAGTAGTCGACTTGTCCACGTTTTAAAACATGAATGCTGGTTTCACACGTTTCATATAATATTGCAACCCCATCCCTTCCCTATAGGGGTTGAAATTTGAAAAAGTAGCTTATGTTCTTCACAGAACATCAAACTGTCTTCACACTAGATTTCATCACAATCGGCGCAGCGGTTTGCAGATGAAAGGATAACAAACATACTGAATCTACGTTCCCATTTGTAATAGAAAATCCTATTAATATTATAAATGCGAAAGTTTGTGAGTGACCTTTGTTACTCTTTCATGCAAATACTACTGAACCGATTACGATGAAATTTGGTAGGTACGTACCTGAAGACCCAGAATAACACATAGGCTACTTTTTATCCCAGAGTTCCCGAGGGATCCGGATTTACACGGAATAACGAGAATTTAATTTGGCCACACGAAGTTCGCTGAGCCAGCTTGTACAGTATAAGACATAGCATGCTTTAATTTTGGTGAAGTTGGATGTGTGTGGCGACCTTTAAACACTAAATACTAGTATTATTCGGCCAGGTCAAGTGTTGGATTCGTAATTAATGGTCTATTCATTTAATGCTCAACTTCGCTACCGTATAATTATATGTTACAACGTTAAATAAGCAACATTAACTGATAGTGTAGTGATTTCGATTTTAGTCGCCTTCCAAAAGTCTAAATTTACGAGTAAATCCAGGACTCTATTCGTACAATTGTGTTTCCATAAGTTGTTTAAAACCTATTGTCCTTTCGATTATTTTCATTTTATTTTCGTAATGGCATTAAGTCAGGCATTTTTTTATAAAATGGCTATATCGTTCTTTGGAGAAGTATTTTGCTGTAAGTATTGTATTCAAATACTAATTTAGGATTTACGGTAGATAATATATAAGGAGTTTGAGATGATAAAACGAATTTTCAAGTACGTGAAGCTAATCCTAATAATACTCGTAGATGATTTGATTCTGGCAGCAAAGAAAAATATATTTCGTATGTCCATTGTTTTCGTATTAAGAATAAAAAATTGTGTTCCACCTGAAGGCAAAAAGACTGTGTGTCAAAAAACTTAAGATTTTTTTAAAAGTGAAAAACTATTTACGAAGTACGTTAAATAATTACAGAATGCAAGTTGATTTTAAATATCTATGTTTTATCTATAGGTTGATTGGAGTCTTATCTTTAAGTTATAATAATTATAATTGTAAATTATTCATTAAATTGTACGCGTTAAAAGACAAAATATGCATTGAACTAATAATTGTGTGTCTTTAAATGTACCCGTATTTGCGCAAATAAACGTATTTTGTGCGTAAACTTATCCAATTGTATATATAAAAATTAAAAATGGCATCAGGAAACATCGCCCTACATATAATTACCCGAGAAAATAAACAAAGCAATCAGAAAAAATATGCAGATCACCTTAAAAGGTCACTAGTTTCCAACGTTACTATAAATAGCGCATATTAAATTACTGGGAACAACTCTCTTTTATTTATCAAGAATTTTTTATAAAGTGGTTTGGTCAGCGCAATGTTGATATTGTCGCTTACGACTTTCTCGAACTGCGACGTACGATCTGCACATTTTGTGAAATATTGTAACAAGGTATGGAGCTTTGGGACTTTTAGCTATTCCACTCCTTGGTAACTGATTACTTTCAGAAATATCTAATTAACTTTCAAAATATCGTTTATGTTACAAGTATAAATATTTGCTTTTTGTAAAATTTAAGATTTTTTGTACCGAAACCAAAATGGCGGGTATTTACATATAGAATTAAATGAACATTATTTGTAGGTTAGATTGAAATTGATATGCATTGATTTTAATACCTTACATTTTGAAATGGAAGGATTTATATGAAAATCGTTGCTTACCACCCTCAGCACATTGTTGCAATGTTCTATATTTTCAAATAATCTATCCATGTTGCCAGTAGGTACCTTGCCCGCATTTCGCATGCACGCAGTTTCTTGGAATAATTTTTGAATGAACATTTAGTCTATCGTGTGCGTTATGCAATCGCCAACGCGCCCCATTTCGCTGGGCCATATGTAAATGTCAGTGGATTAGTGTTAGTTTGTATTTAAATGTATGTAGTACGCCAATTATTCCGCCCGACAAATTTTAACAACAGCCAAGCGGCGCCACGCCGCGTGCGAACCTCTCTCCTGTCTCTGTTTCATATTTAAATACGACCGATACAACCTACTTAACGCATTTACATTAATATCGTTGCGAAATCGCTTAAAAAAACGAATTGTCATTTATGCAGTCCATTATTGTTATTATGAAAAGTCGCTTGAAAATACTCTAATGTAGACTGAAATACATTTCTTTTTTCTTAAATGAAAATTAAGTGCCAGTGTTCTATTACCATGATTATTGTATATAAATTGACTAGACTCTTGATGTAGGGGCTAGAGAAAATTACTGCGAAACCGAAAATAATGGATTCGATTCCCGCGACACGCTTTTGTGTGATGAGCACATTTCTGTGTCCGATTGTAATAAAAATAGCTATATAAGTATAATAGTAAAATGTTATAATATAATAGTATATATAATAGTATAATATAAGCATGTATGTAGTATATAAATATGTATCTAGTTATGTAATCGTATATATATGTAGTTATGTGCGGAATTGTACTAAGTATTATGATTGTTTTATTATTACAGTCCAACCCACTGGTAAAACTAAATTATTAATAACTCTTCGACAGGAACGAATTGGAGTCGACCAACAATGAAACGACATAAATTATTGTCCAAAGAAATTAATACGAACTGTTTAATGCTTTAATAAAGCGTTATTTATTATATTCGCCCCAAAGGATATTCTAATTGGCCAATAAATAATGCCACTAAAACACTTAGCGTGCCGCCCACTTATTTTGTTGGAGGGTAGTCGTGATAGAACGCTTAGTGTAGCCAGTTACAAATATGTTATTGGTATGCGGGAGTTGGGCTGTCAGATATAAGAAAAATTCGAAGGAAAATAAGTCTGTATCTCTTGTGTTCCAAACTTGAAAAATGTTGATAGGCCGTTTTCTACCACACCGACCAAGTGCGGATTAGTAGACTTCACACACCTCAGAAAATATTGTTATATTATATACTTTGTAAGTTCCTTAAAGTGGGCAGGTTTCCTCGCGTTTGTTTCCTTCACTATTAAAGCAAATATTTAAAATTCAAATTACAAAACGCACGTTATAAGAGCTTCGTGCCCTGAACCTACATGGTTGGGCAGAGGATCTCCACAGTCCAGAGTCCTGACGAATCGTTCGCCCCTTCCATTTGCATAAGTCTTCATATCTATTACTAGCTTCTGCTCGCGGCTTCGCGCGCGTTTACTTCGGAGTAAAACAATTCTCCTTTCCCTAAACCGTGAAAATTTCCTGCTATCTTTAGAATATCTAACTTCATATATTACATTTTTTCTTATTGACATTAAGAAATTCTGTATTGCAACGCGTGCGAGGCCGCTGCCAAAAGCTAGTATTAAATATAGCCTATGTTCATCAGCGATAATGTAGGATTCTAATGTTAAAAGAATTTTTGAAATCGATCCAGTATTTTCGGAGTCTATTGAAAACAAACAAAGAATAATTTTTTTCCTCATAGTATAGACAGACGCTTTTAGCCTGGACTTCTCTGTTTACGTCTGTCAGTTGGTTAAAGCTAACATTCACTATACAGACCAAAATAACAGAACGACACATAAAGTGCAACCCTGAAGAATGTGTTCTAAAAGCTTCAGATAATACATTAACAATACAACATATCCAACATTCTTCGACCTCAATTTAGCGAACAAAGGCCGAAAAAGCGATTGCTCTTAGCAGCAATAATTGTCTAATGAAGCCAAATAGAGCATGATTTGTTTTATCTATGAATTAATAGAAATGGCCACATACCAATTATTTGTTGTAATTAATCAAATGAATAGGTATGTCTGCATTGGAATGCAGCATTCGGCATTTTTAAAAGAGCCTAATATGTCAGACAGTTACTCATTAATTAGGTACATACCAGTACCTGCACGACTAAGTAAAATTCTTTAGTACACTTTAGAAGACTAATAGAATTGTACTATCATAGAACAAAGTCATATAGGTATTTGCTTTGAATCCACGGGTTGCCAGTATCGGACCAGTTTGGTCTATTTACTAAAACTAATGTTCTTATGAGCAATGCTAACAGTTCCAATTCCTAATAGTAATTTAGCTGGTAATATACGCGCGACAAAGGCTTTGACTTAAGCTGTTCCGTTGATACCTATATCATGTTTAAAAAAAAGGAAAGAACGCTAAATAATCTGTCAGAATAACGATTTACCTATAATGTTCGTTACCAACGATTAAATCAGAGGTAAACATAAATCGTACAGATGATGGTTAATGACACAGCGGATAAATTGATTGGATCGTGATAACTTAATTAAAGGGCAGCAGATTATTATCGGCTCGAGAATCGATTGGATCGAAGACTTTCAAATTGAGAATGTCTGTTCAAATCTTTTGCGAACAAATGACAGGTAAAGTCACACCTAAAAAGTCTTGGACACATAATGAAATCGCGGTTTCATATAAAGCTCACAGATTTTTAGTTATAATAGCCAAACTTCGCTACATGGATCGTTAAAAAATTCAAACGAATTACCAGTCATCAACCTGTCAATGAAATGACAAAGCTATTTGTCACAGAAAGGGCTGCCAAAGGACGAATTCAGTCGTATTTATGTGTGTTTGTGTCCAAGCTTCGTACAGTACAGGTGCTAGTGTGGGTTATCGACTGGATTCTTCAGACCTGTTTGCACCTTGTTCCTTTTTACCGCCTTATAATAAATTAAAAATAAACACCTTTTAAAGGTTCTTCAAAACACTGATCTCACTAAGATTATTTGTAGTGGTTTATTGACATAATCCAGTGGTTACTTGCGAGCTAAACTTGACTGAATGTATGGTGATTTAAATCAATCACTTTGTTAATACTGGCCGGAAATCGCGACCGCACAGCAAATCGTGTTGTTTTAAAAATAAATCAATATACTTTTCAAAGCAATGGTAATAATATCTTTAAGCAACTTTGCACACGGCGTTCATCTCTTTACAATGGAGTTTTAAATGTACCTCGTGTATTGATTAAAAGTTTGGAAATCTCTGGCGTTGTCATCTAAACATTCCTGAGGAGTGACCGGTAATTATTAGCTTCCTATCGGCTGAGGTAACTCAATAAATTAGTTTGGCCCGATTAACAAGATTGTATAAACGCACAGCAATTATACAAGATTAAAGCGAGCAATTTGTTCACTAATTAACGGTCTGCTAGTTTGACATTTTGATACAATGTTACCGTGTATATTGTTTGTATCACTGTGTAATAAAATTTACGACACGAATTTTATTTTTTTTAATTATCTACGTTTTACTGTAGCTTTACTATTTCTGAACGGTCATCTTAAGACATCCATTCGATTAAATTTTTGGAAAAATATTTATAATTCTAGAATTAACCTATAGATTTTGAGCTAGCCCTTTTTTAAGATGGCAACATTCTGACTATAGACGTATCGTTGCTTTATCATTTTTTGCAAAAAATTAAGTGATTATGCAATAAATGTATTTTTATGAACACTTCGGAAAATCAACCTCAACTAGCTTAAAACCTGTACTTCTATTTAAAAAGTATAAACTCAAGTTCTTGCCACCAACGAGATATCAAATGTGCATTAGAGATAGCTAGATATACTGATCCACATAAGTACCTATATTTCTCTGCAGCTCCCTTCCTAACTCCCAATAGCTTTAACCTACTTACTCCATAATTGTTTGTGTACTCCTATCGCTTAGATGAATTGCACGGGCAATGATTAGTACTAGCTAGGATCATTGCAAAGACTACCACAATACCTACTTATGTTTAATGGTCCAAAATCTTCCCAACCGTAGCCCCTATTGGTCAACTATCACCAATACTGAAACGTTTCCACAACATTTGCGAGTGAATGTAGTTCAAGAGCGCTGTGGCAACACAGTTTTGCATATCACCCCGCTAAACATTCTCACAGGCATCTCTCACACTCCTTATTGCTTAGAGAATAAGATTGAGAATCGTTTGATTCGAATGTCAACAACAAATTGGTGTTACATTTCGTACTCACGTGTTAACAGTGCTTGCTCTTTTTAATTTGAACTTTGTATACAGCTAAATAGGGTTGAGAATTGAATGTATTATTTGTCTTTAGGTATATGAGTATGGGATGTCATAATTGAAACTAATGGTAGTGACTTATGGGAGATTTAGATGCAAAATCATGTCCCAACAGAGGGCTAAAGATGATGAACAGATACGTATAAAATATCCAACAATAAAAAATATACTTTGTTAAAGTCACAAGATTAATTGTGATTATAAAGGGAATATAACAGGAAGCAAAATGATTGCGAACACAATTCTCAAAACTAAGCCATGACAGAGAAAATTTCAGGATAAGTTATCGTAGGGATAGTAAACTCGGGATAGAATTTGTTTCCCTTCCAGGACAAGCATTTCTGTAATGAGCACATTTTTGTTTGTTACGCCTGAGTAGAATATAAAAAAATGTCTAATATAAGTGTTATATAATATGTAAGTATAAGTAATTAATTTGGTATAAGAGTGTAATGTATGAGGTAGTTCTTAACTTTTAATTTGAATTAAACAAATTAATAATTTATTTTTTATATAGGTATCCATACCAAACAAAAAATATTAAAATTACAACAGCCAACGTTTTTTATGCTCTAAAATTCATGCTAAATTAAGTAACAAGTCTGTTCTGTTTTTTTAATTGGCGTTGCCGCCGGAATTTTTATTATTTTTATCTGTTTTCACTGAAATATCCGCATGAATTATCCATAACAATTGACCCTGGCCCCAAATACCCCAAATATAAGATTCGTAACAAGTATACAAACGACTCTGAATAATTCCTGCACAATAACAAAATTAATCGTGATATACATTCGAATTAAGCATTATTAAAAAACATGTCACGTACGCATACAGCACTGACCGACTTGGCAACACTAGTTGCGAATGATTTGTTGTCTGTGGTCATGATTTGGCGGGAAGTTCATATCCAAGATGGCGTATTAGGTATACAAAAATTCTATTTAATAGACAGTAGTATTTATTGGTTTTCTCGCGATGTTTTTCCTTTACAGTTACAATTCTTGACAAGCAAATTATGCGGTATTGAGGAAATAATTATGAATCACATAAATGACATAGGGTAAAAAATTACATAACGAATCTATTTAAACTAAAAAACAGTCGTAATAAATTATTGTCTACGATTTCGTCCAAACAAATAATGATAATGATTGGTCAACAAGAGATTCTTCCCTGGTAATATTAACACGAATCGTGTTTTTTCACTTTAATATAAATCGATTTTTCTTATTTCAACATCCTTATTTGTATATTAAACAGTTATATTACCGGTAAGTATTATAAATTCACCTTAAATATCGTATGAGTATGCCCTAACGGCCCACGTATTATGTAACTACACGTGTGCTAATTGGACAATTATGAAAATAATGCACATAAAAACTACTATATACATAAAATTACAATACCAAACCCAATAACTTTTCGTAATTGAGTATTAGAACGTCGTAAATTACTGTGTCGCAATATTTTTAAGCCGTTGACAAGAGGGGCGGTTGTTATGCTATAAATCTTTTAAATTGATCCATGTCGTGGAGTTTTAACTGGCTCTTTTATATCTGTGACGTTCTTATCTTTAGTAAAAACTATACATTTCATTACTAATGACCAAAATATCAGAAAAACGTGGTAAAAGTAGCACGATTAACGTTTTGAAGTTGGCACTACTGGCATATTCAAATAGATTCAAAGCGTTACCATTACAAATAAAATGACGACAATTAAAACAAAGTCAATGCCCCTAATCATATGTATAAATTCTCCGCAGCCTCAATTATTTAACTTATATGTATTTTTCTTTCTAAAGTTACCGAATGATATAGGCATATGATATATTTTAATTGATGACTTGTGGTATTTTAAACATTTGTGCTGTCGTTGTCGATCGACATATCCACGTAGCGCGGCACAAACGCTTCATATGTAAACGGCTTTATTGCACCTAGGGTGGCGAATTTATCATTCCTATCGAATTCAGGTGCAAATTGTTAGATGCGCTTTGCTGTGATAAATTGAATGTAACCATTATTCATGCAACAGATAGATGCCTATGTGCATGTTTTCGTGTGAATGATTTAACATTTTATTGTGTAGCTCTGACACCTGGACATGACATGTAATAGATTATGTATTATCATTAAATTATATATCTCCTTAAGGCCGGTATTCACTGGCGTTCGTCGAGCGTCACTTTAACGCTTCCTTAGGGACAGCGAAAACACATGGGTCCAGAGCAAAGATCCCTAAAAAAAATAGATTCGAATTTCAAAAATACTTACGCGATTAAAAACGTGAGGTGGAACTGCTTATACTCGTAAATAAACTTTAACACACTTGACATGCGCTTATGTCTGAGTGGCGCTTAAATGTCAAAATAATTTAAGTCATCTCAACACAATGGGGATCATTGATTTTCACAACACGTGACATGGAGTGTTTATTTAATTGTAAATCAGACGTAATATATCGAGTGGTTTGAAGATTGTGTTATTGTGCTATGAAAATATTCTCGGCTCGTCGTATAATCCTAATGAATTTGTAGTATCCTTCAAGCTATTGTATAAATGATGAATGATAGTGCACGTATATTTAGAAAATAGATTTAGCAGATCGCTGAGTATATTACAGTCGGAAGAAGATTCAAGGTGCATTGTTTCGGTTAAATCAGAAACGTCTTAGGTCAGATCACGAGTACCTACTGGCAAGAGATTACTGTAATAAAAGTAGAAAGGACAAAAGATGTCTGTCCAGTCTGTCTAGCACGAAACAGGCCTAGGAAATACATCAGACTTACCTACATACTCGTATGTATGTTCATTTAGTTTCCGCATGTGGCTATGAAAGCCTAGTAATATTTCAAAACCCATATGTATGATATTTAAATCCAGAGTTTAAACATATAAGTTTAAAAAGCCTATTGAATTTGTTTTAAATTCTGCCTATATTTTTTTTTTACACTTGTAACATTTCCCGTCATTACATCTATCTACAAATAGCTACAGAGGCCACGATAACATATGCACAGATAAAACACAAAATCGACGGATCTCATTTAACCTCAATTAATAAACAGATTAAAATCAAAGGTTTTGTTATTGTAATAGCTAATTTCGTAACTTATACGGCTATGATGAAATCGCACGCACATGCAAATCGTTTCGTAAGTAGATAATTCAATTGTCTGTGGTCCAACTCTATTATCTATGATTAGTAGGGTTTGTTCTTGACTTTACAATGGGAAATGCAATCTGTGGTGGTTCTTCACAGATAATATAAGATTTAAAAATAAAGGTCTTGTTTTTCAATATAGTTAAGTAGCAAAGAAGGTAAATGTGTTACATTCTTTACGAAATATACAAACTTCCTAAAGCTAAGAAAGTGGATTGGGTTTTAGCGCTAAAAATGTTGACAACGTTCAAGTATTAATTTTAGGGGAATTGTCTAGAAGAAAAGATACTAATGACAGATTAATTGGATTGGGAATCTTGCTATAATTTTGCATACGATTTCAAAATAAGCAAAGCATGTGTTATGTTAAGAGTAAGTACCAAATGTGACAGGCAGCAGTTACAAGCTCCAATAGGACTATAGGAATAGGACTGTTAAAGTGAATACAGTCTAAGTAGAATTTTTTATAACAGGATTAAATCAATACGACTGTTAATATTAGTCTAATTAGCACTTGTTAGTGTAAGTGCAATTAGTATTCATTAGCCATATGCTCGTAAGAGGTCGGTCACAGCGTCGCTACTTTGAGATGTGAAATGGTCGCCTCTGGTTTACGTTATGATTTAATCTATTCATTTGTCCACATTTTAAATTCAATCGGTCTCTCAGTAACACGAAACAGGAGTCTCCCAGTGCACACGGATATTACGTATTACGAAAACATGATATTTCACTTTATGAAATCGTACACGTTCCACGTAACGGCCCCTCGATCAATATTATATTACCGTGCCACAGACTACACAAGAAACAGACAAGACATATCAAAATAAAATATATTACAAAGTTAACAAGGTATAGACGGAAGAGTTTTATATTAAAATAAAATATACTACTTAGGCACAGAGTTAATAAGAAATAGACGGGACAGTTTGATATTAAAATAAAATAAAATTTACTACTTTGGTACAGAGTTAACAAGATATAGACGTGACAGTTTGTATTAAAATAAAATAAAAAATGTTTATAGCCCCACAAACCGTAATAAATTTAAATTAGCCAGTTAATATTAAGTTTACGTTTAAACGTTGGATAAAGATGTCGTTTATCATAAAGCAAAAACGAGTTTTATTTTATTGGTCTTTGCAACAAACCACTATGCAGGCTTTTAATGTTTTATTCCATGACAAAACACTTGTCGATAAAATGTTAAATTTGTGTTGGTCTAGACTTTTGTTTTATATTATATATCATATTCGCGGAATTTTTGTCTTTCTTCACCCTTTTAGTGGTCCACTGCTGGCCTGGTCTCCTCTCATTGTGAGAGGGATTTAGGCCATAATCCACCACGTCCCCAAGTGTGTATTGGTAGACTTGACACACCTCAGAAAATATTATACACTTTATAACATCTCTAAGGTGTGCAGGTTACCTCACGATGTTTTCCTTCACCGTTATGGGGCGTGATATTTAAATTTTAATAACAAAACGCACGTAACCAGTCAAAGGTGCAAAGAACCCAAACCTATAGACCTGATAGCCTAGTGGTTTTAAATTCAGCCTCTCACTCCGGGGGTCTGGATTCGATCCTGGCATGCATCTCTGTATTATCACGTGCGTCTTATAATTAAAGTTTAAATACCACTGCTAAAACGGTGAAGGAAAACATCGTGAGGTAA
>DWQT01002388.1:0-14266 GCA_018244895.1 Myscelus amystis hages | reverse complement strand
CCATTATAATTATAAAAGAAATAATGCAGACAATAGTATATCAAAAAAATCATTATATTGTATTTTTTACTATTCAAAGCTATGATCGGACCACATTGTTAAAAATGATAGATTAATAGTAATTGACTAACGATTTGAGTGCAGTTAAACAAAGGATTGGTAACATTTGGAAATTACAAAGATCTTTTGATGGTGTCATCCAAACGTGAAATGACCAGTGGCTTTTAGATAATACAAAGTCACTGTACCGAGACAATACACAATCGGAAATTTTCGGTCACAATGTATCAAGGACAAGGGCCTTTAATTGTGCGAGAGCAAATGAAGTAGAATGTCGGTATACGTAACATTAAACCCAAAGCATCTTACGAAATTATTTTACGATAAGTTTTAAAAGTTGTTAAAAATATCATAATATTAGTGACTTCACATTGAACAAAAAGTTTGCAACAAAATATTTCCTAAACTAAAGATAACATCAGTTATCTTATTATTCGTTCTGTGCATGGTTTTTATTATTTAAATATTTTTATGCAATAAATTTATCTAAAATTGTCTAACACATACATTTATAGAGTTTGTAGGTAATTAAGGGCAGATTTAAGCTTACGATCACCACTGCCTTTACTCCTGCCCCTAACTACATATGTAGCTAGCAGTGTTCTGGTATGATCCGGTTCGTTAAAGGTTCGTTATTGTTCACTATTGTATTTAAGTATGGAACGTACGAAAGACGTTTTAGCGTAGTCTAAACAAGTACATATGTGCTTGTATGTGATTATATTAAAAAATTGCACAGCTGCCAGAAATACAAGATCTGAAACAAAAATAAGATTGCATATTAATGTGCTTAAATTAACGCAGAATATGCATTGGCCTATAAGCTAAATTACTCTGCTATTCTCTAGCCACGCTTACCTGTTCTATTTCCTTATTCTCTAAGTGATTTCATTAATTAGCATGTTGTAAAATAGAGGACACATGGGATATAAAGGAAACATTTGATTATGAGACCTATTTGAACTATTCGCTGGCTCTGCGCAATGGCGATTCGTGCATGATTCGATTCTATAAAAGCACTTGTTTCTTAATTCTACACCTATTTATACATGCTCAAATGCTTGGTTTATTTATAATAGTTACACTATATATTGTTTTATTTTCAATATTCATATATTTTTTCAATTAACCAAGGGTTTATTGGTGCAGAATTGTTGGTGGTAAATAAAGATTAAATAAATCAAAATATATGAAATACTACTTATTCCTAATTTACTACTATCAGGTAGGGTAAGGTACCATTAACAAGTAGCAGGCATAATTAAATATATGATTTTACTAATCTTCTTCTTCTTAAAAATACATTTACTAAAACAATTTAGAGTTCAGTTAAGCAGGTAACTAACATAGAATGTTGTTCACCGTTGGCAGCTATCAATCAAGTTTACATGAGTTCAAAAAGTGTTATTTATGGCAGGTTTGAAATAGGATTGGCCTTATTAGTCTACATCTATAAAAAGCCTGGATAATATTAATGTATAAAGTTTGTCTATTACATAGTTCTGTGTACATAGCACAGTATAACGCAAATCCTTAAATTAAATCAATGGAAAAACTTGATGTAGCCGCAGTAATTACAAATATACAAGTAGATAATACTATGTTGATTTGCTTAACTGTATGCAAAGTTAACAGGGACATATATAACGCCTGGAAGTGGTTAAATTGGGTGTGTTAACATTATAACACACATACCTAACATACGTAAACACTTATCTTATGCGCCGATAAATCTAATTTATTAGAAGCTCGTGCAATCATGCGCATGTATCCCGTAAACAGAGTTTATCTCAGTAAATAACTAGACAGCGGAAGATTCATTAAGCGTCGATCCGTGTCGGCCTGCACTGTAATCGAAGCAATTGTTCTCGAAGGAAATTCAATTATTACTCGCGGCTCTTAAAGTATCAATTGTTTTAGCGTTACAAATTCTTTCCTTATGATATTTTACTGGTTTCTATTACAACATTTCTATTATTGTAGTTATTGACAGTGAATGTTTAAAAAATGCACTGTTAAGTTATTCATTGATATATTAGTAAGTAGCCAATAAAAATATTTAGCATTTCTGTCTAGTAAAGAATATGTAAGTTTGCTTTGCATTGATTCCTTTAATATCGTGTTATCGTAATATTACCTAGTAATAGTACCTACTTACTTGCTCTATTCATGTTCATATTATCGATAACTATTACATTGTTGCGGAACAAGAAATGTTCTACCCTTAACGATGTAATATATAATTGCATACATACCCCCTCCCCCTTTTATAATGCCATTCTTGTTAACAAAAGTTCAATAAAAGAACAATTTTTAAAATAATAATTACAAAGATTTTTTTCCCTCTTTTCAATATAATTTTACGCCTAGCGCTTAATGTTCATATTGTTGAATGGTTTCGGAAAATCAATACACGGACGAAATATCGGTTACTGGAACGAACCTAATCTAACAACGCCCAAGCCTTTAGTTAGTGGAAGCCGCGAGAAATATCGGCCATTGGGCAACCCGCTGCGTCGTTAGGAGCTGGAAATAATTGCTCGCGATTTATCTGCACTCTTGACTATAATTAAATGCTTAATAATTGAAGGAGCGTTCGCCCGTCCGACCAATAAATTGTTAACGGCGTCGTCCCGGTGCGATACTGCGGTCGTGCTTCGTGCTTGTTGTAATTTCGATTGGAGTTGCCGAGGGTAGTTCGCTCTCACGCTTCCAATGACTAGTGTAATCGCTTTTGCGGTGTATGTTGCTCGCTAATTCTGTATTAGACCGTTTAACGGATCTATAATTTTACTTACATGTACTAATAGTTAAGCTTTAGTACATTCCAGCAATGAGGCTGCGTAACTGCTGTTCGGTTATCATGATTTTCCGATAATATTCATACATACATTGGTAATGAGAACAATAACTTGCAGAAACTGTACAACAGTGTTAATGGTATTGATATTAATTAATATTTTTTCACTACCAACCAATACTAATAAAGTTCATAATATGGCATAACAAGTTATTCTTAATGTATTATACTAAGCTTATGCTCACTATAACTATACATCTAATTAGTGGCCGTGCGTAACTAACTGTATCTAGTAAATATCACTGAAAACCTGAGCCATGTACCAACAATAACACGATCGACAGAAAAGATAAGCGCTTGTCTTGATAACACTAAAACATAATATTGTGTAAGTAATTTAATTAGCTTTATCATATTTAAGTTCAGTCGACCTTCTATATTGTATTTTATAATTGAATTTAACTATGTAACTAATTTTTAGTCAGTAGAGTTAAGTACAGAAAACTATTTTTATTGATCTGCATAGTCTAAACTGTTACGCTTTCTATATTTTCAAGACAACATCTTCGAATATAGGAACTTGTGCCGTATAATATCTACAAAATCTTATAAATAAAATTTATGCTGTAACTAGCTTTTGCCCGCGGCTTCGCGCGCGTTTAATTCGGTATAAAACAATTCCCCTTTCCCTATACAGAGAAAATTTCCTGCTATCTTTATTAAGAAATTACGGTACTAAGGGTTGGAACTTCATTAGTATAATGCTAGATGACGTTGAAGGAGCTACATACATTTTGAGATTTTTTTTGACAAACAATTATTTTATCTTACAGAATTTTTTTAATAAAAAGTATCGTATGTTACTTCCCTTCCCTATGTTACTTCTAATACCTCGAAGGACACGTGTACAAAAAATTTCGTGATGATCGGTTGAATAGTTTTCACGTGAAAGCGTAACAAACAAATTTACATTCGCATTTATAATATTATAATATAATTGATTAAAATGTCACATTACTTAAATGAGTTTTCATACTAAAAATGTAATATGTAAAAATATACATATGCAAGCACTAGCATTATGACATTGACATGTCAGCAACCATCTGTCAACTGTCATCAAAGGTCAATCTAAACTGCCGTTATAGTTCGAAAAATATCGCACTGACGGACTAGCATAATTATCAGCAATTAAATAACCTGACAAGTTGGGCAGCGCCGGGTGCGGTCCAACCTTTGACGGTTGATCGCTAGTGACAAATTACCATAAAGGTTATGAAATCGGTTCCGATTCTCATTATTTGATACGACGAAAAATTTCGGCACACTTAATGGCATCTTATATCATTCGACCCCTATTGGTCCCCGCCGTTGTAGGCAAAGACCCTTTCCAGCGATGCTTGTTAAAACGGCTTGTAGTTAAGTATACTAAGCCTACAAGACTACAAGAGGTGAGTTGAAACATAATAGTCACAACGACCGTCAATATAAAGAACTTGAGCGTTAAATGTCCGTGTACGATGTTAAATGGTATAATATGTTATAATAAATTTCAATTGTCTATTGTCGTAAAATATTCCAGGGGATAAATCAAAGCGTTATCAGGACTCGTCGTCGTAACGGTTACATCGGCAGTTGTTAGGGCTGTGCTTGTTCCATACATGTATCTCGGTTTAATAAGTTTCCTAAGCATTAAAAAAGTAATATTTGTCCTGGTATCCTTTCTCAAACAATGTGAATGTTTCGGTATTTGTAGTTATCTCTTGGTATATGATCTGCGTTCCTTATCTATATATGTTGTAATAATACCTACAGCTGACTTCAATGTTGTACAACCGACCGACTCCAAAAAGGAGGAGGTACTCAATTCATCTGTATTTTTTTAAAGAATAGTATATGCAATAACGCCGAAGAAAATAAAGCGCAATTCCTACAGTATCTTGGTAAGCTCAAATCGATTATCTCTTCAATAGATTAACAGCCCTAAGTGTGAGAATAATTTAGAGATATCGATACGCAGACCGGATTACGAGCGGCGACAAAAGGAGAACGATGCGATGTTTTGGACCCCGCAGCTCCCTTTTATTCACATATATGCTGCTTTGGAAAGATACTGTCGTAACTCAAATTGAGTTAATTTTTCAGTAGAGCCCATTAAAGTTTTTTCAAATTTCAAATGCATGTATTTTTCGATCAATAGGATAGGCTTTCTGTGGTGCTACGGCCGTAAATTTTGTTATAGAAATACGATTTTTACTGAGTATACAAAACAGATAATTTTACGTTGAATGGTGTTAAAAACGCAATTTTGTAGTATTTGGTAATAATACGCTATTCTTACAAAGAGCGATATGTAGCGCGCATAAATATTAAGTTGAGCGCTTGCTGGCAACGCGCTCTAGCAAATACGGTGATCCGGTGTTTGCAACCTGCGATTGTTGTTGAAATTAGAAATTTCAGCTCAAATATTTTCCAACTGAAAAGTAACCTACAATAACTATACATTGATATTTTAACATATGTTTAAACAATCGAAGATTATATAGTAAAGAAATGACATAAGTCCTGTGCACGCTACTTAAGATTTAAAGCCGTCGGCATCCACGTTCAAATTCAGATACAGACAGTCTAATTAGCCTCAAAGGGTACTACCCTGATTGTTACTCCCCTACTAATTCCGAATGACACGTTTCCTTGCGTGTGTCTAACGACCAAACTGCTAGAAACGGAAATCAACAATGCGACATTAACTTGAACGCTTTAATTGATAATATTACGAATACAACCAGAATATAATATAAATCCATATAATAATATTCTCGTAGCCATATCGTTCAGACTATCGTAATTGAGTCATAGGCGTCATGCTGTGGACGGTCAGAAACCGGGTCGACACAGTAAAGGCGGTTTGAGAGTAATTTCATAAATAGAACATGCAGTCTGATCGAGATAATTTAAAAAATGCAGGTCATGGTTTAGGGTAGGTTTTAATGAATTTAATGTTACGTTGGATTTAATAATGTCCAGGGAATTTAAGAAATACATAGACATTTCAAATAATAAAGATAAAAAGTCATATAAATTAAGTAAAGGTTAAGTGAAGGTCTTCAAGGCGTTTTAAATATGGCTTGCTAACCTAAATTCTAGGTCTCCATCTCATAGAAGATTTCAAGTCCTAGTTTACCACGCTGACAGCACCTTCACCATTATAGCAAGTTATAAAACGCACAAAAATTTGTAAAGTCAGATGTGCTAAACTTTGAAAACAGACCTGCGCGTCCGGCATGAGAGACTGAAATTCAAACCCTTAGGCTCTCATTGCTACAATATTTATTTATTTAAAGATCGTATAATATTGCCTCAATTCTGTAAAATATGTGTGTTCCCAATTATAGGCGACCACGACTAAAAATAGATGTGTATAATCCAATAGTTTAATTATCCAATGATCAATATCAATCGCTACAAAAACATGCCGGAAGTCAAAGTTTTTAATTTATCTTTCCCGCTGGTGCTATAATTTATGCGCCGAAAACATGTCTAATGCAACTGCTTTCTTGATTTAAATTCGAACACCAATATTCAATTCAGTGAGCATCTAATAAAGAGATATAATTTATTGCACGATGAATACAATAATATGAAGGTATAATTCGGCGTGACTGTGCGATCCGTTATCTATCCGGGTCATATATTGTTGAACAGTTGCTGTCACAGAGCGTACGGTACGCGTGTGCTTCAGCCGTGAGATGCCGCCGAAGATTTGGGTGCCATTTTACCGAAGATAATAATTACGATGTGCGAATACCGCGGTTCTTTAGATTATGCTTTGACAAATCACGACTTTGCAATTCCAATGCAGCAGATTTAATGTATGGGCGGCAGTTTGCATTCTAACCGCGACCCGACAGGCCACCTCTTTCCTAATGCGCGCTTATTTGAGCTTTTTAACCTTTCATCTATTGTAGGTTTGAACATTAAATAATACACATAAAACGGATACTCAGAGCAGTTATTGATCCCCACTAATTGCGATTGTTGACCTACTCACTGGTAATTGCTCTAACGATAAAGCTATGAAATATGTTAGATTTCGTTAATGCTACTAAATCATGTGGGATAATATATTACATGGTTCTATCAAGTGTTGTTCATTTGGATCGTTCGATTAAGACTATTATATGATATTTATTAATTGACAGCCCATTAACTGTTTACACAAGTGCTATAATACATGTTCGTTAGAGATCTTTGTTGGTAGTACTTACATACTTAGCTTAACTAAATTAACTCAGTGTGTATTTACTTGTAAAAGCATAAGTTATTAGTGTACAGCTCGATACGTTCTCTAAATGTAATCGAGCTAATTCTCATTACGAGCCCGGACCAAACGAATGGCAGTTCGGTATCTGCACGACAACACTAAGTCGTAAATAATTAAAAGATTTCCCATGGCAAATTTAAAGCGCCGAGAACAATTTATAGAGATCGTGATGTTTTAACTGGCCATTTGCTAATGCACGATATTGGCACAGTTCGAGCGAGGAAGGGGTTGTGGAGGCGCTGTGTCGGTGGGTACCGGTGTTGTAACCGTGGCTGTTACGGTAGGATGGTGATAGCCGCGGGCGCGTCGCAGTTGGGGTTTAATATGCTGATGGTTACGTAACATTGGAATGGAAGGTTGCTAGGGGTAGGAGCGAAGAGGCGGAGCGGTGAAAGGGCTGGGCGGGGCGGCGTGCTCGGCGCCGCCCACCGCATTTCACCACCGCGGCCGCGCCGCGACGCTCCTCGCGCGTCCTACTTCCCTCGACAGGTTCGCTCTTGGTGTTCCATTGTGTGCCAACATCCTCGAACAATGCTCTTGTGAAACACAGATAACGTTAGCCGTGCAGTAACTGTATTTGGAGCAATAACAGTTTAGTTCCATAATAAAGAAGCAATAATTTAGCAACATAGATACCTACTTATCATTAACCGTAGTAGGTACTGCCAAGGGCTCCAGGTCCATTTATAACATTTAAATGAATTGTTATTTGAACCTGTTGTCAAACCTTGAAATAACTTTAACAAACTGCAGGTGCAGTGCGTATAAGAATTCTCTAACGCCGGAATATCGCTGGTAAGATAATGCATGCAAGTTGCAGATTGTGGTGATGGAGTGCATACTTGATTTGATAGTCGACTGCTAAACGCGCAGTGTTGCTAGCGGAGGTAATTGCGTTGAAAGGCTTCAATTTGAAGCGCGTTTGTGCCGCGTTTGGTTCTAAATAAGACGTCGCTGCACGAGAGGTAAAGAGGCCGCATTACTCTTATTAAAGCCCTAGGGCCCGCATTACTCGCTCGCCGGGGGCGGCCGCGCGCGCCGACACCGCGCTGGCTCTAACTCGAACAAGACCACTCGATCGCTCGTGCATATCCCGAACAATATAAATCTTTCTACAAATCATCGCATACTTAAAGCGTTCGACTATCAATGACTCATATAGAACGTCACCTCAATTACTCAAGCTCTAAATAAGTTCATGTATAGGCGCTTACGAAGTCTAAATTAAAATTCTACATTGCGAGTGCTTTAATTGAATGGGGCGTAGCGTAGCACGAGCTGTGCGCCATTCATCTCGTCATCGCCAGACATTCAGTGGGACCGCTCACATTGCGCTACAGAGAAATGATCATATTGTAGATACTCACTTGAAACATTTAAAAGCAAAGATTAATCAGAGGTATCGATTATTACGTATGTTTCATATAACTAGACATGTTTAGTGCTGATTAGTATAGGTTAAGGTTATTGACTATGGCTAGTAGAAGGAGCACATGTAAAGGTAAGAATTTGTATGGTAATGCGGCTGTAGTCTAGGTAGGTACGCATTGCTTTGAACGATGCTGTGCCCATATTTTCGCGGCGATGTCACAGATCCCAAAAGGTCGGTGAACCGAAACTCCATTGTTTAGTGTTGCGTCAACGAATCGTCTGCCTCGAGATACAATGAATTGAATTTGTACCGTACTATTGTTACAGCAATTGCGTGACTAATTTATTTTATATATAATTATTCTTCAATTGACTTTATAAAAAAGGATATATTATGGTCATAATCCCTATTTCATAAAAACTACACGTCTACTCGTACATTGATTGCAATAATGTCAGATTATAGCACTAACATTGAATTTAAAATTTTAATACCAGTAACAGCATTTAAAATGACGGTTATATTATTTTTATTTTTGACATGAATTTCAAAAGTTTAGAGCTCCTTATCCTATTATAGTTTTATGTTAAATACGTAAATTATCTGTATGGATCAAAGAATGAGGGCAGAAATATGTAGCTACTCGTATATCTGCGTATTCTATGTGTATGACGTTATTAATTTGAATTTTCACTCCGGGTACCAACCTAAAGTGTCATGTAGTTGCGTAAGAGAGCTTTTTATGATAAGATAAACGAGTAGGCTGTGCATCAGATAGCGAGAGGCTACCGCCACACATGGCCGCCCACATACAAACTACCAACGAATAGAATGCCACTGATATACAAACAAAGTAATGGGACCCTAAATTCATAATTATGTACATACAAAGATATCACTAGAATATCTAGAAATCGCTGATTATAAGCATAAATATAAGTTGCCATAAGTGTTACCAATTTCAACTTATTTTGTCATAGTGGAATTGAACTAGTAATCATTCAGGGAACATGAGTCGTTTAATTAGTAGCGAACGTCATTAATATCCGCAAAATGTTCAAGAACAGCCAAATAGATCGAGTCAACATCTTAGCAAAGTGGCCGTACCTACATACCTGTGATCGAAGCTCTGAGTTTTGCACGTTTTGAATAAGAAATATTCTGTGAAACATCCATCATCGTTATTACTGCTAATAGAGAATATAAACGAACCCGTTACTCTTGACAGACTCAAATATGTAATTTTATTCATAATATTAATTACCTCTTAACATTAGATGACACATTAAAAAATTTGGTACCTGCTTTTGAAGGTAGCACAATAGTCTGCATATACAAACATAGTTAAAGTAGTGATATCAGGACGACACAATGCACACCCTTTGTTTTCTCATTGGCTGCGAGCATTACCCGCAACACGGCTCTAGAGCGATTTTGTGTGCGACTATGATGTTTTAGCAATTACCAGTCGACAAGCTGGAAAGATTGTTAAACTGGTCTCCTGGAACACGGAGGGGCTTAAACATTTTTGCTACACATAATCACCAATTGGTACGAACTGCGCCGAGCATTTAATACAAATCGCTTACAATATAGATTCGCCTCAGGGCTTCGAGTGCTTCGTACTGCATAAAATGTATTAATATTACAATCAATAAGTTACGTAAGACACGCCCAAAATTCCCTAATATGTGAAAGTAACATTGACGATAGTCGTTAGAATACTGTATAGGGCATGGATGCAGATAGAGATTTACTCGAATACGTGAACAATAGTAGCAACGAATAATAAATAAGTAAATGCAATGTGTGTATTACTGGTTGAGCCCATACGAAGGCATTGTTTCTTAACCTATCCCGTAATTTCCGAGGACAACGCGACAACCACCCTCGAACAGAGTCGTTTGTCTCCGGGCATCTTCTTAAATGGATAAACCGTTGAGGAATGGGTTTCTATTGCGTCTATGTACGTTTTGTATGAGTGTACCCAGCAGTTTTTATGGCACGGTTTTCTATGCTACTGTACCCATATTAGAACACACATAACAGGTCATTTCTGCGAGTAATCAGTACAATTAGTAATATTAAACCATTAAATAAATATTGATTGGTTTATAATTAGAAATGAAGCCAGTAAACAAAATTTGATAGTTAATTTTGTCAGGTTAGCATAACCTTTTAAAAAACCCGATGCTTTAAACGTTTTTACAAAATCTGTTTCGCTAGTACGTACATACATAATGTACACGTAGGTATGTGCATGTGTGTAGTGTATCCTGTATGTTTTAATGGACATTTAGCCTGTTTTTTCTCTTATATGTTGTTAGCGACGCTGAGCGAGACGCACCACACCACTGTTCGCTGTGGGTTGTGCACGAGTTGACAATGAGAGCAAAGTTCAGCGTAGTTCAGGACTCGGGCGGAATGCGGGGCGCGGGGCCGCGCTGAGGTGCCGCGATACAAACTCTGCACAAAATCACGATTACTGCTTTATATCGATGGCATTACAAAATGGATAGGTTTTGTGTTTATACTCACTGCACTTGTGTCGGTGACATCATTGCAAAACAGTTGTTCCGTGAAATTCAGCAATGAGCCTTCAACCATTCGAAGTAATGCAGAATTGTTAATGCTATTGTCTGATACCTAGCATGCTAAGGAAACTTTAATATACAATACAGACAAGTAGTTTGTCACGATTTCGACGCAAGCTATAAACTATAATAAGATTCGTTATTTAAATCTATTTCATTTGTAAGATGTAATCTGAAAAGATAGGCGACTTTTATATTGCACTTTTAAGTCAATAAAGGAGTGTTTAAGTATAAAAAGGAATAGAAATCTCTAATGAAACATAATAGTCTCATATTTGACCTTTAAATTGTTCATAATATGAGCGATTCTATTCTATTGTGTACCTAATCACGGCGGTCCGAAATCATAATAAAGTATAATCAAGACCGCTTAGCGAGCGGCGTGTTGGCGAAAGTAATGGCGGAATGCAACAAACTGTGTTCTCGCATGACCCTGCGGGTCAGCCGCACACATTCTGGCATATGTCAATTAAGGCTCGCAGCCGCCGGCCGCGGATTGAGTGCTTGGACATGTTTGAGCAAACCTGCCACAGGATTTATTTATTACCCAATATATGGAGAAGATGAATTGCTCCTTCATTTCCATGTACGGCCTACTTATTTGCCGCAAATTAAACATAGATACGAGTAACATGAAAATTCAAATACTTTTTAATAATACAACAGAAAATAGCCCCATACGAATATCGTAAGCAGTGTACAAATGTAGCCGATGTAACTAGCAATTAAAGTGCTTGTCGTACAAGCGCAGGTTCGTTTTGAGTCGTACAATACAATGATATAGTGCTTCGTTATTTCCCAAGTGTGTCTATAGATGGCAATTTACCGCCTCAGAGATCGATCAGCTCCTATTATTGGAAGAGGTCGGACGTGTACAAACATCGATTTCGTGTCGTTAATCCGACGCCCGTCCCCGAGGTGAGAGAGCTGAAGGCTCCTCACGTATCGACTAGATAACGACCTATAACACGTAATCATAGCTAATACCGATTAGCAATCCATTTTGTATTCCCTATTTTGAATTTATTGATGCTCGTGCGGTGCAATATTTCGAAAGAAAACCCTTGTCAGTTCTAAGAACATTCGTACGTAAATTTTCATACTTCTAGAAAACACGCGTTTCGTAAGCTACTTGTAGTTCAAACAATTATAAATATTACTACTGATATATCATATGTCATAAAATACAATACTTCGTTCTTACTTCATAAAAGGACAGTCATTATTTTGCATCCTTCACATGAATATAAATAAATGAAAAAATAAATTAGGGAATCTTTTGAAAGTTAACACATAATACATAATTGTGACAAAACTATAATTGACATAATACTTGATATCACATTATTCACAGTTGGTTATCACCTTGTTACTTACGACTAGAAAGGTTTTTAAACTTGGGTCGAGTACTTAACACTGTTTAGGCATTAGTATTTAAACATCTGCAATACCTACGTTGATATCTAACATAGCTATTAGACCTAATTTGCATATTTATGTTTTAATCAAAGCCTTTCGATGCTACTGAATAGTATAGCCATAAAACTCGCACCAGACCAGCAACTTTTTCTCTACATGCACAGCAATCGGACCAACAGTTGCTATAATAGGTACCTAAGTAAGTAAGTACATTACTTTTATCCTTAATTACCTATTTCTTTCGTTCTCTTATTACAATCGATGATGTCTTTACAATAGACGAACTAAGGTATGATTTTGTGTCTAAGTTTATAAACTGAAATACGAGGAATTCTTTATTACCTTAGTGCAATAAGTTGACTGGGTTTTTGCTTTTACATATAGCGAGGTTCCGGGAATTTTTTTGTTGCAGTTATCTGTAAAGTCGAAAAATCGCAAGTTTGCAATATCAAGAGTTCGTCTGGTCGAGTTCTATTAGACGGTCTCTAAATTAAGACAAGGTCGAGATCCATCACGTCAGGAAAATCGTTATTCATTAACATTCGATCGGCGCACGTTTAATAAAAATATAGCTGGTGATCAATTTTGTCTTGACAGACTGAGATTCCTGTATAAAACATTTCGTTTTCATTTAAAATAGCTTTGTATTTATCAATAATGCATGAATATCACAAAGATTAATGGTTTTTCGATAGTGAAGAAAATGTTTCTATTTCAAGTGGTAATATTAGACATGGTTTTAAAAAATTGGTATCAACTTATAATACCTACATAAATATACGTATTCTCCATTAAAAATAAGAACTTCAGATGTTTTTTGAATATTTGTTTCGAAATTTTAAGCAAGTATATTTTCCAAAAAGTTTATAATTAAATCATTTTAACGTTTTCGTAAATATTCCGTGGGTTAATTTATTGGCCCGACGTTATTGATCATTTTAATTAGACAGGTATATTAAACAGTTAGGCAATAATCTTGATAACATTGGCGCTAATAGCTGCAGGCCTCAATTTACTTCAAGTAACTAATATATCAAAATGAGGTCTTAGAACTTATGTCTATAGATAACAGTTTATTTTGCTTGATAGCTTATTAAGTTACAGGCATTCACACCATCGTTTATTCATCATTAGCCGTTACGCGCCTGCTTCACATAACGAAAATTAAATAAAAAAACATTTGATTTATTGTGATTACGTTATATAATAGCAGAGGTCGTAAACAAAGTGTTCTTCTGTATTGTCGAATGGGAATGAAACGTGTCCCTGCTAAAAAGTAAATTATATATTCTACCAGGAACTAAGTTATGTGTTATCATATCAAGATTCTTTTTTAAATTCTTGTAGTTCCAATTTTAACCAAATCAAAGAAAATCAAAATCATCTTTATTGTACATCAATTTAAACAATAGATTCTACACAGGTACTATACATTTAACATTTTGGTACAAATGGCGGTCTTATCACTTTATAGTGATCTCTTCCAGACAACCATTGTTGACATTTTTATTGGTAGTATTAATATTTATTTATTTTTATTTTAGTGTCAGTTGAGCTTGAATGTGACGTTTGTATTCTTTTTATTCATACGAAAAATCTGTCAACATACGAATATGATCAGTATCAAACTTTGATAAGCACCATGTTGCCAGTTCGTTCAGTAGGCAGACAGCAAGACATGGTGGCTCGTTAATAAT
>DWQT01002387.1:0-14266 GCA_018244895.1 Myscelus amystis hages | reverse complement strand
CTGGTTTGAAGGGTGTGGTAAGGGAGACATACTTTTTCGAGGCATTCCAACTTAGTCCTCAGGGGTAGAGGCGCATCGGTGGTCGATCTGAGATAGGAATCTAATCTTATCTGGGGTCGACTATAAATGTCCATGGGCGGTAGTAGCCACTTACCATCGGGTGGACTGGATGCTCGTCTTCTACTTCCATATTATAAGAAAAAAAATGAAATAAAGAATAAAATTTTAAATCAACCCTTTAAATATCAAACGAAATTATCGTCTCTAGGTGTATTTTGTAATTTCTGTATTGTTTTCAATGTTTTGCAAAGCTCGTTACGACACTCCAAAGAGAGCACACCAGCAACTGAACAATGGACGACGCGGCCTCCGGTACAATACAATGTTGTCATTAGTGTTTACAGTTATACACACTTGGCAAACTACATTCATCCAATCCGAATTCTTCGTGTGTTATCGTTTTGTACGCACGTCAAGAAATATGTTTTTTTTTATTGCACCAATTTTATTATCAATTAAGTTATAATAGTAAAGTAAAATTCATAAGAAATCACTATATAGTCAGGTCGCCCTACATTTACTATTTTATCGTTGTAAATGTAAGTTTTTACTACAGTACTCAAAGACTTGTGTGACAGGTGCCGGTAGCAAAACCTTGTTATACGAATTCAGTTGCTCGAAGAACAAAGAGGTCGCATGAAAATTTCCACAAAAGTGCCAGTAGAGACTTGAAATGAATAAGTGTAATAAATAGCTTTAAGTAAACATTATAATTATTTTTGATTTTAAAACTAATTACCTGTAATCCACTCCTGTTGAGCGGGAACCTATCTCTGTCCAGGTCTCGTTCGTGGGGCAACGGCGAATTGGACCGTCGCGGCAGCGTCGCATGGCCCGGCGATACCGATTCTGACAAGTATACTTCATCTGAAACAAAAGACACGACTACTCTTACCAAAACTTAAGACAAGTATATTATATATTTTTTAATATTGTTCTTCATATTCCATTGCATCTAATGTAGAGGTTTCCATAAAAAAAATTAAACATAATTTATAACAGTACACTTAGTATACAGTAAGCAGTTTATCGGTAAGGTAAATAACCGCGTGCAGAATAATACAATATGCGTGCGGTTTCGTTCACACTAAATGAGTGCACTGGTTGCTATTATTAGACCCATGAACAGTGGGTGCTTAAGGTTTAGATGAGATCGCAGCCTTGTGAGTGTGTCGTGCGCCATACGT
This sequence comes from Myscelus amystis hages, assembly GCA_018244895.1. Classification (NCBI taxonomy): domain Eukaryota; kingdom Metazoa; phylum Arthropoda; class Insecta; order Lepidoptera; family Hesperiidae; genus Myscelus; species Myscelus amystis. The sequence goes on along the minus strand of DWQT01002387.1, from coordinate 13,019 downwards.
GCTCCAACAAATCGTATCTCACTGTTGGTACCCTCGCTCTCTAACTCTAGCCACTCATCGCGCTTCACGAACCGACACTTTTTGCCTCTCGTCAAGGAGTTATCACACCATTCCAACGACTTCAGAAATGAATCTCGGTACATCAGGACTTCGCGAATGAATGACATTTTCTCACCAGTTTTCAAAGTGCTGCTACTGCTGTTACATTCTGAAACACTCGGAGTTCTATCATGCGACGACGAACCCGGAACGCTATATTTACTCAAACTTATCGAACTTGCCTCTTGTTCATTAGCCAACAAGAGCTTGATAGTTGAATTGATGGAATCGTCTTCTATGGGCTTTGTCACTGTCACGGTAGGAATTTGCGGTGGTTTCGTAATAGTGCGCTCAGAATTTATTGTGTAGCTTCGTCCTACGTGACCAACTAAGGAAGAATTTGGATCATCCAGAGGAGAATCATGTTCTTCCTTTCCTTTACAACAACAACATAAATAACAAAAATATTCACGAAATAAGGAATTATTTCCGTTTTCACGTCTGCTTAGCATCTCAGTATGATATATATTCACGGATTCATAAGGAGAACTGGGATGTTCGTCTAAGGTCGCAACACTTTTAATCGAAATATACTGAGTATCCGATTTGTTACTGAATAAAGCCGCCATTTACTTTTGCGTTGAGAATAACGAAACACTACTGACACTGTTCAAATTCAATAAATGTATGTTAAAACCACATGAAATCCATGTTTATCACATCCCGTGTTGTTTCCTGTTACGTACGCTCGCTCGCGATACAATCCGCGAGCCAACACAATTTAAAACAAAACATGGGTACTTATACTGTTAGCGAGCAATTAGGACTAAACGTTACACTCGCGTGAGATGAATGTACATTAAAGTAGAAGTATCACTAATTTTACTAAGATTATTTTAACGTTGATGTTTTAGTGAAAGTTTTATGTATTTAGAAAGATGATCGTATTTTGAAAAATTTTAGAACACACAAGAATATAGTAGCCACTACCTAAATGGAATGGCTTTGACTTTGTTAGTTACTACTAACTAACATTGCTCCAATCCCAACTTGATTAGAAAGGAGGCAGGAAAATGTTGAACATACGAAATGTAAAAGCAAATAATATCGTTAATGAATAATTAACGAATAGTTTACCTTCAAAAGAAAAAGATCTGGGCTGTATAGACATTGTACTCCAACGTAAAGATTTGTTTGGCGATTTTCTTCCGGCATTGTTCATTCCGCTAGCCAAGGACGACGTTTTAAGAATAGTTTTTTTTGCCGATTTAGTAAAAGCTAGCAGAGATTCAACGGAATTTGTATTGTGTTTCGAAACTTGACTACTACCTCTTTCTGTACCAGGTATGACACTTTCACAATTTTCTAGGATTGCATCCGCACCTTTTGTACAAGGCTCCTCTGCTAAATCTTGCACCGTTACTGAAGACCCTGTGTATCCAGACTCCGAGCCAATGGAACTGGTATTGTCTCCTTTTTCGCATTGCGTGGTTTCCTCCCTAATTTCCGATGACATTGTTTTACTGTTTATAAACAGTCCTTGGTCACTGTTATTATCAAATGTGATTTTATTTTTTGGTGTTGACGTTTCAATTTGAACCTTGGATGATACTTGTACCTTTCTATCCTGCTCCGGAGGTACTAAATTTTCCTGATTAACAGGACATTCATGGATACGTGGTAAAGCACTTGATTTCTTTTCTATCCCGATATGTTGTTTTAGTAACACTGCTCGCTCATCTAATAGACTTAATATTGTTGTGTCTGGCAATGTTACATTACACATATTCAAATTGTTCGTGTGTGTTCTGCCTATGTTTGACGTGCCTGCTGGAAACATATGAATAGAACTTTTTGAGGTAGATTTTACTGGATTAGATGTGTCGGCATTTTGAGAAGGATAAACCTGTTCTTTAGTATTATCCAAGTTATAAAATCCAAGTTTTCGCATGAAACTTTTCTTGGAAACACCATGTATATTATCAAACGGATTATTTTCAATATCCATTTGTTTCCTCAATACGGCTTCAGTAACCTCATATTTGTCTACTAACATTTCAGCTTTAGACGGCTGATATTCCGTGTAGGTTTCTTCAGGTGGGTGCCGATACCTTTCCTTTTCGGTCGAGAAAGTTTTATTTGGAATATTTTCTGGGTTTATATACGACGATTTTTTTAAAATTCCGTATCTCGTTGTGGTAATAGGCTTATTGTTGTTATCAGTTGCGTCCTTCTCCTCTATTATTGAGACTAGCGTGAGATTTTCTGGCTTGGAAGCTTCATAATTGCTAGCACTATTTTCAACGAAAGTATGGTCAGTAGTTTTACATTTATAATATAATTGATCAAAAGATTCTTGTTTTTTTATGTCCATATTATATTTAGGTGCTGCCTCAAATATAGTATCATTAATTTTCAAAGGTGATATTGAAGTAATGTTAGATCGTATTTTTATTACTTTATCATTTAAGATCGAATCATATTTATTGTCTATTAAAGGTTTTCCGATTTCTGTTTGATTATCCACCCCAATGCTTAGAAGGTCAGGACCTGAAGTTTTTTCACTAATTAAATTAACATAGTTTTTGTCAAAGTGTTGTGCCTCTTTGATATACTGGGATTCCCTGTTTTCTGACTTAATTACATCTTTCGAGTCCGAATCGTCTATTGGTTGACTTATTTCTTTTTTAACAGAAGTTATTTCATTAAATATACCAAAAGTAGATTCATTCACTGAATTTAATTTTTCACCAAATACTTTCTTATTTAAAGCCACATTTTGATTGTTGGGTGTTTTTGATTCGGTTTCAACTGAATTCATTTTTTTAGCCAAATTTTCGTCAATCCTTTTGGTTATAATGTATTGCTCACTTACCTTTTGTTTAAGTGGCACTGTTTTTGGTTTCGATATTTCTTTTAGAAAAAAAGGATAAAGTTTTAAGTTCTTCCTGTGTTCTGCACGTATTTCAGATAATGTCATAGGTCGTGAATCCTTTTCAACGTCTTCCGTTGTAAAACAATTCCAGCAAGACACTTCAACTTCTTTCTCATTTTTGTTTCTGTTATTCTGCTCTCCATTGGATTGCTCCTGAATCTCTCTCATTATACGAATAACGAACTAAATCGTATTTACTGATACCACTTTTTATTTATTATCGCTCTTAAGTAACAGCATGTCTTGTTGACCGTCAAATGTACGCGCGACTAAATCCATTTCAACCATTCAAATATTTAAATAGCTTAAGGTGTTCAACAGGTATATTATTAATGCATTCTAAATTATTTTTAAATTCATGAAGCTATCAAATGATCTTTCCAGATACAATAAGATTGCGCAATTGTTATGAAACAAATATCTCGAACAAATTACAATATACCTATACATTTTACATTTTATAAAGTTTTGGATAAAGATTTGATCAATTAAGTTTGCATTTGAATGAAACGATTTAAAAGCGATACTTAAAACTATTTTATTATTGAACTGTAAATAGCTTGTATTAATGAACAGTAGTAGCTTTTTGAGGTTTTGTCTCTTTTTCCCTAAGCATTATTTTAACATTCCGTATGTACGTGATAGAACCGCTCAAAATATAGGAAACCCGTGAAACACAGCTTTACACAAATTTCTAATTTTAAATGGTGGTACTGCGTCTGTAACGGCTTCTTACTGGCGCTCAATCAAATTATGCTTAATTAGGTTATAGACGCATAGGTCAAATCGGTTAGCACAACAATACGGAGCGTTAATCTAATGGTAAAGTAGAAACCTGCACATGCTTACAGTAAGTAATATTATGATTTTACGGATATTTTCATGGTTCAATTTCATTATTAACGTGTAACGAGCAACGAAAAGTAACTTAGAACACAGATCGCGACTATCACGAAATGACAGTGCACAATTACAAAGATTGGACACATAACACCTTAACTGTACTTTTGTTAGATTTAAACAAAAGAGCGCCATTGTCAAGCACATTAAAAAGGTTACCACTTTCTATGACCTAGTAGAGAATAAAGGTAAATCGTATTTTCATATATGCAAAGAGTATTTGTATAAAGCTCATTTTTGAAGTCGCTATTTTATCCACAGATGTTAACGCCGCTACTTGTACGCTGAAATTGATGAAATTAATTGATTGATGAAATTAATTCCAAGTTTATTGTGTGGTGTCGCTGTCATCGGCTGCTACTAGTATTTGGACTGATATGTTTACAGATTACGCCGATAGATGGAGTAACTGGTCTTACATTGCTACTTTACTATCGGAATGATAAAAACTTGATCTACCTACGTATCTTAAGCTGTTGAATAGGGCATTTTATAAATTTGGTACTTGCTAATTAAAGAAAAAATCCATATCAATAATAAATTATGATAGGACATTTAGGAGAATATGTAACAATATTTATAAATAGTTTACACACAGTACACACAGTTGTTTGTGCAATACTCCCACAGTATTGCCAACTCTCGCTATGTGATACTCGATCGATCTCGCGGCCGTGGCCTCAAATCGCAATCGACCTATAAACTAGTACCGTAGAAAATTGACTAAAACAATGCGTATGCTAATTATGTAAAATTTAGAAACTGTTGAGTCCTTTTGTTAAATCAGGGCAAGCCAAAATTGTCAAATGTCAAATGGCATTTCTCGACTAATTAACTTAATTTATAATTAAAAACTCACGACAAGTTTTACTATATCAAGTTTCATACCAAAAAGGAAGGTTTTTGTTCCATGTCATTATTTTGTATATGTTATACCATATGTTATTCCATACCATACTGAAATGTTCAATTATTTGTATAAAATATAAAAAAAAAACTTCCAAAACGTTAAAATAAGTACAAAACGAAAATAAAACGGGTATTAAAATCACTATATCGTGATACTGATACACTATCAAGATTTTCAAAGACTTATTATTCACAGCCTGCAATCGACAATAAATAAATAACTAATGAAGCTAATATGAAACAGCGATAAATATCAGATAAGAATATTGCGATATTACGATATAAAGCTGTTTACTTACCTAAAACATTACTTTCATTATTAATGTGCACTTATTGCATTATGCATACACACATAACCATCACGCCAGGGCCCAACGAGTGCCAAATATCCAAATATCAAATATTGCATTATGACAACATAATAAAACATAAATGTATGTTATCTTTGCTGGCTTCCCGCGCCAGTATACCTTTAGCTAACAACACCGTGCATCATCACCGTGCAGCATCGTGTTGTTAGTTATACTATTAATTGGTAATATGAATATAAATCAATTTCGTTTCAAAAAATTGTTACTCTCTACGAGGATCTTAATTAATCAAAAGTAGATTTAGAATTAAAGATTTTACACATATCTTATTAAACATTTATTATTCTACGAAAGCTTTTTCATACAAAGCAAAAGAGAGTAGGGAAAAATGTAATCTAATCATGAAAGGACAACACGGAACAAGTGTTTACAGCAATCGAAATTTCTGGAGACAAAATACTTAAAGTAAAACATTTCACCAACGGTAGTTATAAATGGGTTCACCCGGTCGAATTGCGCAATTTAATCAATCAGCTGGAAAGTTGAGATTTAAATATTAATTTTTCGAATATTAGTTCCGCTAAATTTCCAATCGTTCGAACCACTTTGATCACCTCCATTAGACATACAGAAAAAGTTAATAAGTCTCTGTGCGTGTAATTAAAATTCATTATGTAATTATTCGGAATGTTTTGTCGACAACTCCGATGATTTTATTACATTGAATGTAGGAAAGCCAAAGCACTGAATCTAGGTCCTTAGAGATAACTTAAGAACATTTTTAATATTTGCCTCGTGTCAAATATAATGATATGCACTATAAAAATAATAATTAAAATATTATATGTTTAACATAATCTCATTTAATGAGCTAAGATTTTACATTTAGCGCGTAAAAACACTGTCAGAATAGTAAATGACAATGGAAGTGAAAGTACTCTGTAACATGTGAAAATTGACTTCAGTTTAACAGAGTAAGAATTAACGGATCCGTCTTTCGGAGATAATTTAATTACATATTGTATACCATTTGAATCCATTATACATTTTTAGGTTACACTGCTGTTGGTCATTGTGTCAGAACACTTATAATAATATTTAATTGGATTAAACTAAGTGGTATGGTATGGTATGGTAAATATTTCTTAACTCTAAAAAATGCAAGCCAACGACAGAGGAACTTTGTCAACTCATAATTTATAGGTACCAAACCAATTTATGCTTCGACGTTGCAACGAATTGGAATTTATTCGACATGCTACTAATCCTAGCTAAACTTATTTCCCACGGGAAGACAAAGTTTAATTACATATTAATTTATCGGTTTAATTGGTTTTCAATAATACTTTGAAAACAATACAGAAGTATTTTTACAAAATGTTTTATTTAAAGGGAATTTAATAATATCACCGCTGGTTAACGTTATCGTACAGGGTTATCTATTAGTTCACAAAATGGTGAAGTTAGAAAATCTTTAATATTAAAATTACCATTATCAAAATATTATATGCTTCAGTTTAGTAGAAAAAGCGGCAAGTTTTCTGTAAGTTTATCATTCAGTCCACGAGGTACCTACACATATCGCGTAAGACGCGATGCAAATGTGATACTTAATGTACTAGTCGACACACGAGTATTAAGCTACTAGTCACGTGGATTAGTGCATACATTTAGTACTAGCTAGTTCTAATACAACAAACAAAGATTTGTAGGCGACTTCGCGCTGACAGTTAAATATTTGCCGTGCGCAAAAGATAACCCACATTCGTGAAATATGTTAGCAATATGTAGAAACTAAAACACTCCAACATACTAATTACTGCTTGCTTCGTTGTAAAGAGAAAGGTGAAAAATACCTACATATTGTAATAACGTGATCCTACACTCGCGTTAAGAAAGTAGTTTGACGTTGACACTTTAACTAGAACAACTAGAGTAGTTACTCTCGTCGGCTGCTTCTAGCTAACAACACGATGACCTCCACCTATCTAAACTGCAAAGGTTGAGTGTTCAGTAGTCTTAGACGTGACACTTTCCAAAGAGCTTCTGCAATAAATCGTGTTTCTTATTTTAAATTAATAAAACACGTTTACTTTACAGACTTTAAAATCTAAATCGATTCGAATTTCAAATTGAAAAATACGAATGATCTGGAATTACTCTCTTAGGAATACCTTGGTCTTAGCTTTTATTATGCGCGTACATATACATATTTACATAAAATCAGTTTAAAACTGTCTACCTATTCCAGAAAATATTTTTGTAGCTATTCTACGTTGTTAATGGTTTTGAAATTGTTATTTCTATGCCTTTATTTATTTAATGACCGATTACATGAAACATGGAAGAAATTCACCGGCTCCAGAAGATTATACAGAAGAATGCACATACATATGCACTCAAAAATTCTGTTATTTATAATTATTATCAATAAACCTGCTACTACTCTAACAGTCATTCGAAAAGTAATCATCATTACACATTCTTTTGTTTTTCTAGTGCAAGTATTAGTAACCAACAATAAATTGTGAAAACAAAAATAGCACTGTATAGATTTATCCTTCACTAGCTTTATTTTCTATATTCTCATATTAATACGCATATAGTAATTGCCAGTTACTACTAAACATACAACATTCTAGCTCCGACAACACAGCTCCAGTAAGAACATCACATTCGCTCGAGTTATTTCGAAGTCACTGTACCAACTGTATTAGCTCGTGCCATCACCGCTAGCTATTGTGTTCGCACCAGTACGTAATCCATCATAGAAAGTGTTTCCCGAAGGCGGAAAATAATCATAATTTTAATGACAAATAAATTAACGTCCGCACATCAGCGTCATCAGCGCCGGAGAAAGTCTCATCTAGATGTTAACACAAACTTGAGTGTTTTCCCATGATGACGCTAGAAAGTCGTTAAGCAAGTAACCTTTGGTTACTGTACAGCTGTATGAAGTGATTTTGTAAGTGCATTACGCACATTGGGCAACTTTGACCCGCGTTTTGTCTTAGGCGACCTGCGAAATAAGCATTAAATAATGCTATAATTCAATTCACCAATTTGCAATTACGAAAATCAATTGTAAAAATGCAAGATATTAAATCTCATTTACATTTACAATTTTTATTTTAACGTATATAATCATGTATTATTTAGACATGTGTTAATGTATTTATTCAAACATATACTTGGAGACCGAAATAATATTTTCACATTATTTATTTATTTATTTTATTTATTTATTTATTGCATTTATTGTACGACTGTTTACATTCTGTTTACATTAATTACTATTTGTAAGGCAGAAAAACACTAAGATATTATAGGATACTACTTACATACGCCTACTTATTTTTATCCTCATTAGAAATTACAAACGTATATTATAAACGTATATAAGATTTATTAAAGGATAGTTGTATGGAGGCGGAGTTACGCTAATATACTCGTAAGATGAATACGGTCAGACAGCTTAGTGGCGGTAGACTGTTCCAATGTATTAGAGGATATACTGGGCAATGACCAACCGGCCGGGCGGCCGGCAGCTGTGTCGGATGTTTTCAAATAGTTTGCGGACAGGATTTAACGACTTGCGTCGAGCGATTAACCCGTTGGTCCAGTGGTAAGTGAATTAAACTACTGAGCCGGAGCTAAACTCCCTCGCAGGACTTAAAACGTGTTTGAAACAATAAATTTTCATATAACATCTTTGTCTTATAAATTATGATAACTTTGAAAATGTAAAAAGCTTATATATTCTTAATAAAGTACCATTCGGAGCACTAAGCACCTTGCATCATAGAAGAAGTGCTTATCTTGAAGATTTACTATTAGATAAGGTCAATTACTGTTGGATAGTGTAAACATCATGAATAGACAGACGCGCCGTAGCTAACACAAGTAGCAGTTCATATGCACGGTATAATTTAATGTAAGCGTAATGTAAGGCTTATGAATACATCAGAAAGTGCTTTTCATTTATGGCAAGTTACGTATTGTTACTTTTTTGAAGTTGGCGGTAAAATTGGCTTCGTATAGATGTTTCTTGGTCCGTGTTTATTTGTAGTGTTTGTAATAAAATTATATATTTTCAGCAGCTCTAAACTATAAAAAATACTTTAAGCACAGAAATCAATTATTTATCTATCAATTAAAATACTAACTATTGTAAAGTAGCTGCACATTTATGTATGAGTATTAAAATTTCAATATGACACATTATGGGGTAAAGCAGTGTTGCTGCACTAATGCCATCTACCGGCAACGAATGCACCTTTACATTGATTTACCTTGACTCGGTAAAAACATAAAGAGTTTATATATTATTGTTTGCAAAGAAATAATGTGTAATAATAATATTTGTTACATTAAATACATAGCTTGAAATAACGTTCCAGATTTCGGTTAAAGTCGAACAATACCTTTGCAACAGATATACATACAATAAATTTTAAGTGTCATTACTCACAGCACAGTTGCAATAGTCATAATCGTGTACAGTTATTTACCGTCTGGAATACCGTTAATAAGTTTATGATCGTCAAAAGTCTTTTATTATTGGAGATAATTATGTATTTGTGCTATAAAATAAACATTTAGTTTCACTCGATTCAAATGGCTATAGTTATAAACAATGCTTTTGTACATGACTTAGCAATACAAGTTTCAAGTAGTATGCAAAAAGCTTCCATAAATCCATTATAACAACTTTTAATGTGCTCCGAAGGTAACTTATTGTTTAGAAATGAACTCATCCGAAGAGATGACGCAATCTTAAAGCAGGCTTTGAAGGCCTTGGTTGGATATTTCCTTGTATTAAGATGATATACTTTAGTGAAATATGGTTTATTCATTTTAAATATAACGATCATGTTATTCAAAGAATAACTAAAAAGCTCATTAAAATGTTTTTACAAAAAATTACAACACAAACCTAATTAACAGGTAAAAGTAAGACAACGATGACTCGACATAAAGTAAGCATGATAAACAAACGCCAAAAAAATTCTCCAATCATTTTCTTAGAACGGAGACTAGGTACAAAACTTCGTCTTTAAATACATGGCGTAACTTAGACCCTGCAGGCCCCAACATAACACAACATTGCTGCATTTAGCAGCAAATGTGGTTTCTGCAACAACCTAGCCGCCTAGCTTCGACACTGTATTAAACTTTACTTATACAATCGACAAATAACACATTTACTTTTACAAGTCACAAAGAAAAGCAACAATGCCCTGTTCTGAATGTAAAAATGAAACAATGAATGACGCTCTCTTCTTCGTGTAACTATTCGCAAAATGTAATTTGTAATTATGACAGACCGCTATTTATAAGTTAATCATAATAGGAATCTGTGTTGGTACTGGAAATATTTTGTGAGAATAATTCGATTGTGTCAGGTCTCCGCCGGTTGCTCGAACGCGCGGCGTTGAGCTGTGGTCGCCGTCACGATATCGCGACACTGCCTAGGAATGTTCAGCCGTTATTTTGAGATACAATGTAAAGCGTTCCGTGACATTATACAGTTGTATTCAATTTATCTTATAAGTATATAACATACAAGCTACTCTATAAATTACGTAAATATCAATAATTGCAATAAAGTTAAAAAACATACTAGTAAACTTGACGTCACGGTGATTATTTCAAAGAAAATATAAAGCAAGAAATTATACCGCGTTGACCTTTTTATGGTTGGTTAATAGCACGATTGACATTTGGACAATTTTGAAATCTGTCACGTGACAACACACCGCGATGTTTTCATTCTTGTAGCACATTGATGATAAATACGAGTATATCGCCGCGCGATTGTATGCAATACACTGGACACACACGAGCACTCGCGAACTCCGCTAATATTGCATAATATTGACGACGACTGTGTAACGATACGAGTACTATCAAATTCGAGCAAATCAAATCGATCGCGCTGCTGTCGCGGCATCTATCGTCTTCATGAGATTGTCCGGATTGGCAGGGTCCATTGTGAAGAAAAATAATATTCAGCAGTCCTACTTGATGTGTATGAAATTTTAAATGATGTCAAAATGATTTATCAGCAATTCAAATTCAAATTGTTTTATTCATTACAAGGTACATATATACACACACTTAATGATCATCAATCCTTTCATTTTCCCCCCGTTGGACTCAGGTCTTCTATCAAAATAAGATTAAAACTCCGAGGCACAATCTATCACAATGACCACGTACTAATTGGCAGATTTCATACGCCTTAGACCGCAAATTTGTTTTTAAATGACAATATCGTACAATTAGCTATGTACAACTTGTCTAATTTAACCGTGTCTATTTAATTGACTTGTTTTGAAAGTAGTGGGAGCTAAAAAGAAAACATAGACATGTGGAAATTGAAGTGAAAGCATTTAATAACACGTCGATAAACCAATCAACGTAGTAGAATCGAGAGTTGGTATCGATAAAAAATATCGCGACCATGAACAATAACTTCCCGAGTTTCATTTCTCTGTTCTCACACAGGTTGTATGACCTTTTAATGGTTGACTTTCCGAACGGAATATGGGCTTGCAGTGTGGCTGAATTGTACAGTACCTTATAAAGGACAAGTAATGTTAAACGCGAAATAAGCGACACAGTATTTATAGTGCAAATATGGTTATACCATTCTAGATCACACAAGTGCTTTAATAGTTACAATGACAGTTGCGTATGTTGAACTAACGTTAAGCTCATTAACATTCATTGTTATATAACGTAAGATACATATGTATGTATGCATGTACGTATTACATTTTCATTAAGGTCAAGATCTGCCAAACCTACAACAAAATTTTGGTCAGACTTGTGGGTATTGTTTCAAACATTTTTATTACGAAAACAATATTTAAACGTTATTATGTAAACAAACAGTATACATGTTAAGAGCTAAGTGATCAAAATCTAAGTAAGATCTGCGTAAGTAAGCGAAGTCAAGTTATTAACAACTTTCAATTTTATATGACACGGTCGCGAAGAAACCGACAATTGCATGTTTTTTATGCTATTTAATTCAACGAAAACACTCACGCGCATTTCGCAATGATATTAACGATTACAGAATCAGAGGAAAAGGAAAACCTATAATCAACCATTCAAAGCGTATAACTAAACAGTGAGCGCCGAGCGTGAAATGCAATGGACGACCTCCATGCCAAACCAAATTGAATAAAACATTTTATGAACGTTGTCGAAAACATTACTCTTAAAGATTTACGCCTGACGTACTTCGTTAGGTGTGTAAATACAATGCAAAAAGACCATATGTGCTTAGGCAGCCCCAAATAACCAGGTGTGGCAGGTGCGACCCGATTACGGCGGCTCTAATTTTGTATGCAACTGCCCTAGCGACCCCGTCGCGTTGTGTATGGTATTACGTATAACCATTATACGGAGAAACGTTTGATCATTACACTCATCACGAAGGGCGTATGTGCGTACATGTTAAATTAAAACATAAACAGACGCACTTGTAAAATTCTGCGTCACGAAAAACGATATGTTTGATGTTTGAATTCGGAACAGATCAAACAATGGACGGAAATAAATGAATTCTTTTTTAATTTTCACTAACAGCTCGTTGAAAAAAAATGTAAATATGTGGAAGCTAAATATGTTACAACTGTATTTTTTCTCCTTTCTAGACAAGGCGTATCAAAGAAATACAAACCCATAACTCTATCTCTGTCCCACGATTCACTAACCCAGTGTCGAATACGATTTGCGTATATTATATTAGATGTAAATGTTGATGACTTAAGTAAGTTTTTAATATTACGCAAAGGAGCGGTCAATAGACTACATATCCTAAAGGCCGGTTCGGACTACGACACTATACACCGTACACTCAGTGTATACATCGAATGTCTCTGTATGAACACGAGTGTCTGTAATTGGTA
>DWQT01002386.1:0-14266 GCA_018244895.1 Myscelus amystis hages | reverse complement strand
AACACTGCTGTTATAAGGCAGAAATAGGTGTGACGGTGGTGCCGCCGGAGTCGAACCACAGAGGGTTCTACCACCTAAAGAAGGGTAATGAAAAATTATTTAAACACCGACATTAAAAGATAGATATAATTCAAATTCCTGTAACGTGTAACAAATTCATGTGTATTCATTTGAAAAAATTGTAAAGACGATGTCTCAAAACAAATTAAGTGTCAATCTTAAATATCGCTACTTAAAGATAACTTTATTGCGAAAATTTGCAAATTTGCTATCTTCAGTAATTGAGAGTGATAGTTCCTACCGTCTTTTTTCAGGTTGTTTGCAACTGTCGAAAGGCAACTGTCTTCTGTCTGCTTTTTTGTTCAGGTCTTCATAAACAAAAATATGTATATCATAACAATACTTGGGCCAAATTCAAATGCGGCTGACGGTAAAAATTAGAATAGTGAACGAAGCCCATGTGACATATAGGCTTGATATTTGGTTCCATATTGGTTTCACGGGTTAGGTAAATAAGTAATACCGCGTTTTTCACGCACATAACCGGACCAGCTATGACCGGCCGGTGATAGTTTCATGTTTAACGCCCTCACTATAACACGGATAGTGATAAAAATGGTATTTTACGTGCGCTGGCTGCGTGAGCTGTGCTGTGGTAAAACTCGCAAAATAAACGCCTGCATTTTTACAGTATTCAGTACGCAATACAATATTCCATTCTTACTAATAGCGATATTTCTAAAGGTAAATGACCTGATTTCTTCTACTCTGATCTCAAACGCATTTATTTTGTTTTTGTTTAACGTTTAAATAAATAAAAACAAGAGAAATGCAAAACAGTTTTCCTCGAGTGTTCAATAGGTATTACGGTCGAATTTCGAATAATTACTGTGCTTGTTCCGTGAATTTTCTGTAGTGTTCGCGTTACTGATGTATTTTGTGATTATGTTCGTAATATAAATTTTCTTTAAAAAATACGTAGCAATATTCCTTCAATATTATCATTAAATAAAAAATCTTTCGATTATGTAAATGAATATTTAGATGTGAAAGGTTCATACGTCAGTGAAATCGCAGCATTCGTTGTCCACATATAATAATATATTATGTTTATATTGCAATAATCGCAGTTTCAAAATATTATTATTGTATATGTGACTGTATTTTTAGAACAAAAGATTTTGTAGTAGTGCTTTATATTCATTGCGCTAAAAAATTAACTCCTGATGAATTTAAAACTAAAACTCAACATTCTGAAATTAACAGGTCGGTCGTATTCAGTATTCGGCTATAGCACCGCAGTCATAATTTTTTCTTTCATTGATATTTTCTGTGATATTAGAAGTTGACGCTTATTGTAGTATGGCCACTCGTTTTCCAATTTTTTTAATCTTAAAAAGCTCTCCTGCTTCTGCAAAGAAGAATTGTACAACTGCTAACAATGATACCTATTACTGAGCTTTTGAAACTTGATCAGAAAAATTCTAGGGTTATCACCCTAGAATACACTTAGCAAGTGTGACGAAAACACAGTAGTCGTAGTTATGCATAAGCGGCGGTATAACTAGTTAAAATGTTAATTAGAACCGAGCTAAAGTTGCCAAAACGCGAACAAAAGCTCGACAAGTTTGACAGCGAGCGGCGGCAACAATTAGTATCCAAGTGTCATATGTCAATTAATACGAGTCGGGCACTAGTCGTTTTATTTACTCGCTACAATTACATTTGACTTTCGACGATTCATTTATACATATTTATGTGTCTTGTTTGCTACAGTTATTTTTCTTTTTGTGTCTTTATTATTCATTAAGTGTATGTGTGTATCTTATAATGAATAAAACAATTTGAATTTGAATTTGAATATGTTATACATTAAATAAACTTTGTTCGTTTTTAAATTTCATAAGCACAAATTATTATTTATAAATTCTCCTCGTAAAATTTGCTGATAGATAAACGCAACTTAAATTGACATTTTCTTATTATTAAGTAGCGGACACATAACTTGATGTAAAAGTATTGTCCTTTTACGAAATCTAAATTTGGTAAGGCATGTAAAGTGGCAATTCCCAGTTAAATTGATGTCATTAAATATTTTTTAAGAAAATATAACAAATCATATTGCTCTATTTTTGAAATCTCAGTGACACAAAACTTGCTGAATTCGCCTAAACATTACGCATCCAACGCCGAGTCATAAGGCCAGCCAGAGTAGAGCAGATATCGTACAGCTCTCTGGTGTGTTTGTAGCAAATGGTATCCATAGTAGGTAGCTATAACTAGTTACTGAATCGATAAACATATTTAAAATGATATATGTCACGCACTGTATAGTTTAATTATATGTACAATGTTTTAAACAGTTGTGAATATATATTTGGGGCAGTGGAATCAAAGCACACAGTCCGCAGCTGTGTGCGGCGCAGTGCGGGGCGCTGGGGCGCTGGGGCGCCGGGGCCGCTGGGGGCGCTGGGGGCAGCACGCGCAGTTGGCCGCATTGTGCACGCCGCCCCACGCTCCCGCGAGTTTGTTTTTCGGGCAAATAGCTATAGGCTCGATAATGGGCTCACGGGCTGTGCTCGGTACCGGGAAGGCACTCTACTTGGAATTAATATATTGAACTGGACGTTCGGGTTAATCGTTAGTGTCTGTGTCTACCGGGCAAGGGCTGTGGGTTCATTCCCACTTAGGATAAACATTAGTCGGATGAGTGCAAGTTTTATTCTGTGTTAAAGATTCGACTCTGTTATTGTTAGTGTCGTCAACACACGATTTATAAAACAAAAATAGGAATAATAAATTTAGGTTAATATTGACTCTTTAAAAAATACTATAATAATAATCAGATCTTTAATTGATCTTTCTCTCTAATCTATATAAAATATATGAGCTACGACGTACGTCATCATAATACTAACGCTTGGTTGTGTACTATTGGCCGTGGGAGATTAACCCCAAGATACTAACATATACCTTTAGATAGTAATACACGACTTACTGTATTGGCATTTACTGCTTATTTAAACGTCTGCATTTAGGTATTATAGATCAGTATTGATAACACTTCTATACCAAAGTAGACACAAAGTGTTAATGGAATAAAAAGGAATTTGCGTAATTATTAAGTGGTATGCGAACTCAAAAAAAAATTAAGGTCTAAATGATTTACACTTAATTACGTTGTAAGATAATGAGGTTTTCAAACTGAATTCATTGTTACGTTCACTGTACAATTGTATTTTTACAATCTGTGAGAATTATTAATAAAATGTATTTCAATCGAAGTGGAGCATAGTTCAGTGCGGCGAGCTTGTACCCGAGTGGCGGATGGGTTTTGATTTTTGTAGTTTCGTATTATTTGCGTATTTATCCGCCCGCCGCCCGGCAGATACATTTATTTGCGCCGCGTCTGCCCACCTCACCCCCTGCGTTCGATTGATCGCGATATCATTGCGATAATAGGAGCAGCGCGATCGACGCGCGGTTCCGTCACGACCAACGCAGAAATATGGCCGGCTCCGTTCAACCGTGAGCGCGCCATAACGATGACAACTACCGGCGCTTTAAAATGTGTTATTACCTTAAAACATAGCTGGTCAATTGTACAAGGGCAGCGAAGCTATCTATCTTCATATGGAATATAAGTCGAGATCTATACCTAAATATTACAACAAATAGATGTGAGAAGGATACCTATTTGTCGAAATGGCTAGTTGCTACTGAACTAAACTATGGTACACGTTTAAGTAATATACGATTATTTCCAAACGCGTAATTTTTCATCTGTTTGCATTAATAAAAGTAACTTAAGTCAAAAACAGGGAAAGGGGCTGTTTATTTTATTAAGTGGGAAACAACATGGTAATAACAATTTCTGGGTAACTCGGTGGCACACACAAACATTATCTACAGAGAATATGCAAATGGTTGCCACAATAGTCGGCCGGCGGTGACAAAAAAGATTGTTTGAAAAACTTGTCTTAAACGGCGGTACGGTTAGGTTCTAACCAAACAATATTTGTCAAAGGGTTTGACGATGAACAGTTGTAGATTTGTGATGCGAGGCGCACACGCATTGAGTTGGTTATCAATTTAAAAGTCGGTATTATCCGCATAATGCTGGGGGTGAAATAAAACATTTCAATTTGGAGATCCGGTTACAGCCCCCGTTTCGAATCTGCATTGTGGGTCTGCGGGACCCCGTACACTAGTAGTTTTAGGTACTGGCGGGCACAAAAGTGTGAATACGAGTGTTATTTATATTTTTATTAATGAATCGTTTAAACACTAGAATATTGAATAAATTAAGCGTCATAGATCTATTATTCACGTTCAACGAAGCACCATCGTTACCCTTTCTGCAGCTTAGTCACTTTATTTTCATAATTAAAATACATTAAATTACGTAACGTAAGAACTTCCCACATTCTATATTATAATTATACTTTTTATTTAAGAAATAAAGTTACTTTAAATTTTTTAACATTATTGTAAACCGGAATAAGTCTTTTAACGCTAGTAATATGTTTAACGAATAGACAAAATGATTATATTAGCTATGCAATGATAATTACAATTATAATGATAATTTCAATAAATGCGATGATATAATCAGTAACATTAGGTAATTGAGTTGTATGAGAGTATACATTTATCCTAGGTCATCAAGTGCTCAATATCTTTATCCTTACAAATGTGACGTGTTTCTTCTACATTTGTTGTCTCTTTTAAATATGTACTAATTTCCAATGTAATGTTTTAGAGGACAAAGCTTCTAAGACAATCAGGTAAGAAATGGCTCTGTTTATTTACTTTTAATTGAAGATAAAAATTGTTGCACCATTAAATGTAGTTGTACGCGACTGTCCGATGCAGTGTATGCTTGGTTAAGCCGCGGCTCCCTGGCGAACAAGAAAGGGGTAGTTAGCCGCTATTGTCTCGCCGCCCCAGTACGGTTGCATTGAGGTGCTCCACGACTGGAAGCGAGTAAGTGCCATTATTATATAACTTAAATGTTAAACGTTTCAAACCTAAAGATAAAACATTGTTTTATTAATTTTTTTTGCTTTTGACGTCAATTTAAGTTTTGCATAAAAAGCAACTTTTCATCAATCAAACGTTGTAAGTTTAGTTGTGTATAAGGTTGTTTATTAATCGTCCGCTTAGCAATAAATAATAGACTTATTGTGTAAAATCTTCAATTAGTCAATTAAATGATTGACATAACAAAATAATGTAATTTTAATGAAGAACCAAAAATAATCTGATCATAATTTACACAAATGGCTTCTCTATAAATTATAATTAGGTTATCTTAAACTTGACAGTACAAATAAAACAATAAAAAAATTGGACACGTGCGATTAAGTTTTATTTAATAAAAATTTCCTTACAACTCTTTTCTATTCGACGACCCCTTTTAGACGCAAGAAAAAATCTCTCCTTATGCGTCCAGTTACTGTGATCTGGTTCCCGACCGCCGCATTCGTGGCTCCCCTACAAAGACGCGAAACACGGAAACACTTAGCCCTGTTGACACTGCATTCGCCACTGTTTGTACTTCAGATCAACCTCAAGCGGTACACTCGCCTCCAATAACGGCTCTCATATACTCGTATATAGATATGAGAACAGTTATTGAAGAACTGTTACAGAACAGTTATTTATATATGAGAACAAGTTTCTATAGAGAAACTTGTTCCACTATTAGGTTGCTTTTTACAGTTTCTCGTACTTTGCTATCATTCTTCTGGCACGTTACGTCGTTCATTGCAATCTTATTGGTTCATCAAGACTTTTAAATTTGCAATGTTATTACACAAAATAACAAACAAAATAGTTTGCTTTACAATTATTCGTAATATTGAAATGTTAACCTAATATAAGGTACATTTACGATGTTTAGGTATTAAGCAGTGGTCAAATACTTAAAATTGTTCCATTCTTCCACTGGTGTATTCTGTAATGAAAAAATAAACATTTAAGTGTAACTGAACACTGGACTCTGTGCTGAGTAAGCTTCAGATCCCCAACAGGATTTCAGTTACGATAATTACTGTGCAAATCCTGCTTCTGAACACGCTGTATATATCTGTTTTCTATTTTTGCTTCCGTTCTTTCTTAACGCCGATGTTAATGAGGCGATAGAAATGTACTGTGTTTGTAAAACATAGACATAAAGTAGTAACAACAATTTACTGGTGGAATGTGAGTATTATCACTGTTTTCTCTTTGCATATTTTGTTCTTTAAATCGTAAAGAAATTATGAGTAAAATGAAGATAACGTAACAGAAAACTGAATACGCATGTATGTACATATGTAAATTATTGTTTTGATAGTTAAGCTGTTTAAATTCCTTTTTAGTTAATAAGATTTTTACATAAATGAAAGGAATTGGTTTTTTTTTATTTCCACACGGTTATCTGATTCCAAATTAGGCAATTTAATGCCTGTGTTATGGTAACCAGACAGCTGATAAACATACATATACATACTATAATACTTATATAGATATTTTCACTACGACCAGACACAGAACTTTGTGAAGACAGAAACAAAACTTTGAAAATGTTTGTCCCGGGTGGGAATCGAACCCACGACGTCCGGTTACACAGTCAGGGTTAACCGTTCGACCATGAGGCCAGTCAAAGTAGCGAATAATTTGTAATAGAGTATATTTGTTAGATATTATATTATGTTCGCCACAATATTACACTGCGTTGTAACTTGAAATTCCATAATGGAAGATGCCCATTACAATATAACCATTGATCGGTTTGCGTCATTGTTTCGTACGACACGGCCAATAGCGGTTATAGTTAAAACCCGCTTTATAGGTGCCGCTTAGAAAAAAGTTATTCAGATAATATTGTGGATCCGTAGTTATAGCGCACCGATTTGATTGGTATTAAGTGTTGCCATATGAATACTGCATAACCTGAAAAAGTATCCTAAGCAACTTTTATTAACATTTTTGGATTTCACCTTATTTTCACTGTTCACTAGACGCAGAACGGCACTTGTCGATCTTATCGAAATCTATTTGAAAAAAAAAACCATAGACAATTAAGTTGCAAACGTCGTATGTATTGTTGGATTGAAAAATAAAGCAAATCTAATAATATTGAATGCCACAAACAGTAGACATTGAAAGTGATTATTATTACACTAGTAAGCATTCAGTGAGTGCGCTTAAAAGTTGTGTCAGATAACCTTAAAAAACAACATGTATAATAATTAAAGTTCTAACATTGTGCATACAATACGAGCGTGTAAAAATAAATATTAACAATTGAACGAACTTACTGGGTGTGCCTACACGGACAATGTTTATATTAACATAAAATTTAAATCATTAATATCATCACCGGAAAGGAGAATGTCAATGCTACCATAGACTCTAGAGTGCTTGCAACTTAGCGATACGTTAGTCGTAGCACTTATAGAAATTTTTATTCATTTTATAACACGCATTTTGAATACTTTTTTAACCACCCTTTTTATATAAGGCCAAAGTCGGACACGCTGCCCAAATAGGAGTTTACTTCACATTATAGAACGTCATGAAAAGCCCTAAAGTGTGCAGGTTTCCTGACAATGCTTACTCACACCTTTTTTTAAAATATTTTTAAACTTTCCAAAACGCTTTCTTGACAAATGTCTATACGTACTGTTTCTTGTGTGGCCACCATATTTTCTTTTAATTTTATTAATATTATGAGCAAAAGCTCGATATTCAAATCTTACATTTTAATTTTATTACCGTCAGTAAGTTAATACAACATTTTGTATACATACTTTATCCCACAATTATTGTACATCACAAAAAATATATAACACCTTTCTAATGTAACCAATCTCCCAAGCATCCTACTATGCCGCTTCTTCTTTTAATATGCCGAATATGTTGAAACACGTTAGGTGTAAATATACAATGAGAGGTACTTATATTTACGTTAGCTAAGACATACTTAAACAGGTCAATTCATTGGTTTTTATAGAAAAGGTTTCCACAATGTCGGACGGAACCCCGTCGCGTCGGATTGACTGGCGTTACAAATCGATTGAAATAACAAAGGCTTGGTAATTATTATACTCGGTTTTATTTTAGTTATATATTATATATAAAACTTTATGTAAACGTCCACCTTTATAGATATATGTATATATCATGATTATGCTATTTTTATGTCTCACATTTTTAATGAAAATGAGTTTAGCTTATGCGGTGAAAATCATTAGTTCCTGCCTACCTCAATGTAAATAAGTATACTATTAACTATTTATTCCGGTCTCGCAAATAAAATTGAATCGTATTATACGAATCCAAACATTTAACTTGAATAAAAAATACAGTTGTTTGAATGTTTCATAGTTAGGTATTCAGTATTATAAACAATTGAAATTATTATTCGAACTATGCATATTTATAATTACATAAAAATATAATCGCTGCACAGTTTTGAATTCGTAATTACTGAAACATTCAAAATTGTTACATAGATAGAATTTAATTTATTATTTCAACTAAATTACCTGCGTAGGTTAGGGGATGTTTTTTAAAACGAAAGGTATTCATCATGAAGGGATTAGGTCTATGATTGACTCAATGCTTTTGACTTTATTCAGTTATATTTCTAAAAATCACAGTTTAAAAATTAAATCAAAAAACATCTCCATCTATAATTATTTTCGTCCTCCTAATTTTTCGCGCCTAATTTTAACACTTCGTGACAGCTATCCAGCTATGGCTGACTCACCCACAGATAATGAATAGCTGACCGCATAATAACGCGTCTAATGATATCATGATTTGATCATTGTATTGTATGGCACTTTAATACGTTTAGAGAACTTTTTCTAGTCTATTCTTTAATGTTTATAGAATGATTACGATATAAGTAATTGTGTAGACCTGTAAAAAATATTGATAAAAGGAATATAATTCATTTCTGTCTTATTTCTAGGCATATTTGTTAGTGACGAGACTATATTTTTTTTGCAAGAAATAAAAACGTATTTTAAAGCGCTTCTGATTGTCTGTTTATAAATGGCCAGTGACTGCTAACTAGAAAAAGTATAAAGTACATCTATAGTAAGAAGTACAAACTGCTTCAAAGTAAATGCTACACATTTCTCGGTATAAAATGGTGCAAATTCTTGATATTATATACGCAACAGTTAAATTTAACCCAAACTATGTATTTGCGTCTGAATAGCTTTTATAATTTGGACGCTTGAGGCTTACTTTCCAATGCGCCTCCATTGTATATTGATGGAGATACCGATTAGAAACTAAACTGTCTCTTATAATATACTTCAAAAAGTAATATAATATACTTCAAAGATTTCACAGATTTTGTGTCAGCCCGTAACTCAATTTCGTTGTTTAAAAAAAAGTTAAATGTCAACATGACAGGTTTAGGGAATGCTTAAGAAAATTACGAAAACGACATTTGCTTCTTCGGTGTTGCCATCTCTATCGGCTTTGGACACTGCCTGCGTATTTACATTTTTAATGCAATGAAAATACATACGAGTAGTTACCGGTGAATAGCTAATCTGCACCAATATAACAGTCGCACAATAGTAAATTACATTCCAATTAATACAAAATTAATCTCAATATTTTACGACTTATCCCACAATTGGGCAACAATGCCCAGTAATTGATAACGCACCGGCCGTGAGAATGAGTAGGGGTCATGTAAGCTCTTTGTCAAGGTAAAGATTGCTATTCATTTGACTGTCATGCGTTGTCTTACGATTAATGGTACTATTAAACGCATTATACGATTCCAGTTTCACAATATGCTCGTTATTTCTACATTGAGTTAATTTAACTAATGTTTCTGACATATATTTATAAAATGAGGATAATGTTTAAAGCAAAGGATCATATCTTAAAAATAGTTATATTATCTTTGTTTATTCATAACATTAAGGGTAGTGCAGAGGTCATTCTTGTAATTTGACATTTGTCATATTAATCAGATACGATTCTTATTTTTTCAATTAGAAAATGCTTCATTTTTCATAATGATGGTTTCATTAGGATTCACTGTTTTTGACGTAATTGCAATAATTTTTTGAACAATTTTTTTTATCCTGTTGGTCCTGATTATTGCTGTTTAGTAGTGAATTGAACAGACAGCTTTATCGCAGCATTAATAAGCACCACAAAAGCCGAAGTAACAAAAGATGAGAAGTGTTAAAAGATGGATGGCTTTATGCTGAATGCGCCGACTGATTGCGTGTTGTGACCGCTTACACCTTGGCGAGGACGGTGTTATACAATGCACCGCCATTTGTAATACGCCCGAAGGTTACTGTCTATCCCTTTCCACATATAGGATACCGCAACTGCTGAAAAATCAAATCAAATCAAATCGAATCGAATCTAATCGAATCGACTCGAATCAAATCAAATCAAATCAAATCAAATCAAATCAAATCAAGTCAAGTCAAATCAAATCAAATCAAATCAAATCAAATCAAATCAAGTCAAGTCAAATTAAATCAAATCAAATCACGTCAAATCAAATCATATCAATTCAAATCATTGTATTGTTTCATGTGTTATACTCGTATTTCAAGAAAGGACATGTGCCCCGCTGTTTCGTAGCAAATTAGAGAGCACAGATCGAAAATATTTACCAAAATGCAGTAAAAAGTAAAAAATATTTACAAACAATTTTTCAGCAAGTCCATTAGCAAATACTTCACATTATGTATGTAGTAGTAGTAGACTAGTAACAGCCATAAGTTTCAACAATCATGTTAGCCGACCAAATAATCTATGTACTTATAGAGGAAATTGACAATTTTTATTTGGTAGAAATAACGTTGCAGCGAAAATAAAATGCCCGATATTGTGTAAACAGGAAGCGAGTATATATCAAAAGGTTTACCTTTCAAATCACATCAAACGAGGTTTTTTTGCGTTACAGTTTGACGTTACCGGAAACGCCGCACCAGCCATCTTGCTTCACGCGACCGGAAGCACCCATTTTGAGGCGTTCGCGATTGATTTCAGCCTTACGAATGGTTAGATACGCAGATTTGTAATCTAGAACTTTTATAGCATTTTCTAATAACAATAATGCATTGATTGATTGATCAAGGTTTTAAAAATGTTATTTTAATTGACCTATTTGATATACATACATACACAATCTCACCCATTTCTCACAGGGATAGGCAGAGATACGATATGCCGTCCGATATGTACTGTCCACTTTGCTAACCAAATAAAAAATAGATCTCGCAATTTTGAAAATATTTCGGAACAGAAATGATTTTGTTACGTCCAAGTTACTATTGTAAACTCTGCATAGTTTGAGGTCTGATTGTGTAAATTGTCCCATAACACAATTATTTTTACAGTCTTGCCACGTCTAGACATGTCATACCCAACTTCAGCTGAACATGTCCATCGGAAAAGGGCGTTCCCTAACATTAAATTGCTAGATGTCTGTTCGTACCCGTCGCGAACATTCTCAAAAATAAACTCAAAATTGCCTGTTTCTTAAATGAAATACATGTATATAAAATTGTGCCTGTGATTTCATCTGTTTTCTTAAGTGTCATTATTTAAACGATACTAAAACACAAACACTCTTTTATAATTTTTATCTATTTGTCCAGACTCTCTGGAACGGCTGAACCGATTTCAATGAGACTTAGCTGACAGATAGACAAGGTTGTAAAGCAACATATCCTACCTTTTATCCCGAATACTAACATACATCTAGTGATAAATTAAAACTGCACGATTTTCCAATTTTAATAACTCAAATCTTTAAATGCACGTAAGCCGTTAATAATCTTTATTTATTTATATAACAATTTAGTACACTTAACAATTTACAGAAACAAACATATAAATTTTGTACTTAG
Source organism: Myscelus amystis hages (assembly GCA_018244895.1). Taxonomy (NCBI): domain Eukaryota; kingdom Metazoa; phylum Arthropoda; class Insecta; order Lepidoptera; family Hesperiidae; genus Myscelus; species Myscelus amystis. Next base: position 2,366 of record DWQT01002386.1, on the reverse strand, counting down.
GCACCGCTTGTCTCCTATTATCTTTGTGTTTATTAAAAAAAAAATGCATGTTCCTGTCTAAACATGCTACAGCGCTCCGTTAAACATGTCCGTCGGAAGCAAACGTGCCCCTTTTTCAAAATTACCAGACGCCCGTCTGTGCCGCCACCGAAAAACACGGCAAAACCGGACCGCGCCCGATTGGTACATCAAAGGGCTTCATTACTTAATGAAACACCGTTTATTTGTTTTCCAACATTTACTTTGCAGCCAGCGTCGACTTCTTAATTGAAACGACCGTATTTACATATGCTTGATATCCATACTTATATACTAATAAATAAATTGGAGTGTCTGTTTGTCATACTAAAATAACCACTTTTTACTAAATGCATATGTATGTAAACACGGTACATACACCAAAATAACATTTTAACAAACTCTGGAACGGCTGGACCGATTTTGACGGGACTTTCACTGGCAGATAGCTGATGTAACAAGGAGTAGATTAGGACTACGTTTATTGTAACATTTTAACAATAACTTTTTTGCTAAACGCGGGTGAAGCCGCGGGCGCGGCTAGCATGTTATAAGTTTGTATAATATTTTCTGAGGTGTGTGAAGTCTACCAATCCTCATTCGGCCACCGTGGTGGACTATGGCCTAAATCCCTCTTACTGCGAGAGGAGACCCGGTCCAGCAGTGGACCATTAAAGGGTGAAAAAAAACTAACTAAAGCACTTTACTCACTTTATGAAACAAATGCAGCTCAAATTCAAATGGTTTTATTCTTTATAAGGTACATACATACACTTAATGAGAGTCATGTTTCAGTTATCATACTTCGGCTTTGTGCGCCCTTCAGGCTATAGTAGACCCACCACTTCCCACCACTCTTTTAAATAACAAAATTTGCCGTGTTGCAGTATGGGTTTAGTCCGATAATACAGCTAACCAGGCGTCCGTAGCTGGCCGTTCTATCATTACCGCGGTCCATCGTTGACTAGATCGCCGGCCAGATTTCCGTTGTTTCAAATTATACCATCTCTGTAACCCGTGGTGACAGGGGGAAAAATTACGCAGCCTCGCGGAGGTGAAGCGCGCGTGCCCATTGTCTGGTATTGACGTCAATAAAGTAACGTTAAGGCGCTTGACAACAATGTTTGCAGGATTAAAATGTAATAGAAAAAGTATTTCATATTTATGTCCCTCTAAGTTGGTTTAGTTTTATCCATTTTCCAGTTACTGGCGCACTGGAAGATATTTCAATGTGGAATATGTTAAGCCCCTGTACTTATTTTCAGTTTGTTTGTTTGTCTGTTTCTTTGTTTGTCTATTTGTTTGTGGTTTTCTTGGTTTGTCCATTTGTCCTTTTGTTCTTTTGTCCGTTTGCCGTTCCACCTTGTATCAGTTTGTCTGTTTGTCTATTTATCTCTTTGTTTCTTTCTTTCCTTCTTTCTGTCTAATTTTCTTACACACCGGACCGTACCCGCGCATGGCCACGCTCATCGACCGGTCGGAGCAGATAATCATGCATAGGATCTATTAGTGTGAAATATTCGATACATTAGCATAAGTTATGCGCGCCATCTGCGGCCGCCGACGACTCAATCCGCGTCTACTTTTGAACTTGGAATAAACGATGCCACGTTTGAAATATTCCGTTTAATTAATAGAGACAACTACATGTAATCTAACTGATTATATATTTTTTTCAGCCTTTAATGGTCCACTGCTGGACCGGGTCTCCTCTTATATTGAGAGGGATTAAGGCCATAGTCTGCCATGCTGGCCAAGTGCGGATAGGTAGACTTCACTTCAGAAAATATTATACACTATAACATCTGTAAGGTGTGCGTTCCTCGCGATGTTTTCCTTCACGGTTACAGCGAGTGACGTTTTAATTTTACTTATAAAACGCACGTAGTAAATCAGACGTGCGTGCCGGGATCGAACCCAGATCTCAGGACAGAGGCTGAATTTCCAACCACTAGGCTATCACTGCTATATAGAAAAGGTTACTAACCACTGTAATACGCATAGTTCCACAGCACATTAAATATATTGCCATTTTATACGCCTTTATTGTGATTTATATTTGAATGCCGTATTCGTAAAATGTGCTATTATATTGGCAAGTTCTAAAAGAATTTGAAGTCCAAGTTCACAAATAACTTTGACATTTTTACATTTTAATTTGGGTAGACACGACACGGTATTAACAACGTATATTTGTCTATGACAAGATGCGTTACGATTTTATCTATTTTTATAATAAAACTCCGCCGGCTATGGACGAGTGTTATTGTCTTTATCAATACCCGCCTCTATTTATGATGTGCAATTATTTTTATTACGCATGAAAGTCGCATCGTTTTTAATCGTTT
>DWQT01002385.1:0-14273 GCA_018244895.1 Myscelus amystis hages | reverse complement strand
TGCAATAAAGAATTTCACACATAATACACCCACACCATCTCGTCACAGTTACAAGTATTTTAAAATGTTAGTTTTTGGACTACTAGATATTTTCTGTTTCCATCACTAGCCCATCTGTCAAAAATACTATGCTATCTTGGACAGGGTATAATGTATAAAGTTATTCTTAAAATATCGTGTGTATAAAGTAACATTAGATTACTTCACAAAAGTAAAATTATCTTCTATGTTATTGTAACATTATAAGTATTTGATATACAATGCGGTAAAAGCCCTTTTCAGCCCGTACTTAGTAACGTGAAGGTTCAATTCTCTATTATTTTTATAGAGAATTGAACCTTCACGTTCTTTAAACCGGGCAATCAACCGGCCAGCCATTCTGAAGATTATCACACACGTTCAACCATCAACCATATCTTATTGTTAATTGATTGACCAACATGTTAAATATGTGAATATTCATGTCTAACATAACAGTAGGGCAATGAACCTGTTATAATAAATTATGCATTTAATGATGTGCACACAAAAAGTAATGTGTAATAAAATGCAGAATATTTTTAAAATTGTTTATTAAAAAATCCAATGCTTGACATTGTCCCTTATGTACATAGAAGGCAAGTAGGTACTTAATTACAATAAATTACTAAACTAATTTATCACACTAGTGACTTATTCAGTCTTGTTCAGCTCAGCCACGGGCTCCGGTCCCTCCTTCTGTGTCTCCGCTACTGGCTCTGGCGCTGGTTCTTCTTTCACTGGCGATTCAGGCGACAGTGGCGTGTTGGCTTTATCTATCCCGCTGTCGTTATTATCCCCTGGAAATAAATATATGTTATTCCCGAACCCATATTTTCAAATAAATGATTTAAATGTTTACTATAAGAAGTTCCTACTCTATAATCTGTACTTCAAGTAGTTTTCAATTATGTTAATATTAGTTTATTTTTTTAAATAATTATTTAATTATTATTTTCTTTAGTTATTTTATTATTTCCTGGTGTTAGTAATATATACGTAGATGAGTTCGGATAAACTGTATTATTTTATTATCATTTGTCTTGTAAGTGACTTATGACTTTTTTGAGAATGATCATCGATAAACCTTATTTATTTATTCATCTAATCTGTTTTGAATACTAATTAAATAAGGTTAAGATATCGAATTAATTATTATCATTAATAGCAATACAGTGACCATTTAACCGAAATACATAATCCAATTGCAACTAATAATGGACACCTAATTCAGTTAAAAACTTTTTATAATTATAGTTAGTGCACACATAATTAACAATAAACAATAGTTATCACAACACATAAATAAATTCACACATACAACGAGAAACATCTTGGACGAAAACATTAAGCACCTTTTAATACATAGACACACCATTAAATAGAGCGACTGCATATTTCCTCACGATAGTTATTACAAATGATTATTCACCAAACATTTCCTCACTTAACACATATTCTCTTGTCGATGCCTTTCAGCCTTTCAGTTTAATGTAACCCTCAGTGTAATTCGAAGCTGCCAGTATTCCAATGGTTCTAGATTAATCTATCTCATCATCCCGTACTAGCAATTACCACTTTTTTTCCTGACTCTTGTTATTGTTTCGCTATTGGATAGGGCCCTTCTCTCATAGGGAGAAGTCTGGCAGACTCCACACACCTCGAGAGACATTATACATTTTATAACATCTCTAAGGTGCAGCTTTCCTCGCGATGTTATCCATCACCGTCTTAGCCAGTGATATTTGAATATGTTTAAAACACCCGTAACAAATCAGAGGTGCGGAGGACAGAGCTCAGGCACCTGGGACTGAGAGGCTGAATGTCGGACCACTAACTGTAACCAAATCGTTAGATCTGCGTAATCGCTGATGTATTAGTGATTCGTGTAAACAAAACGACATTGAACGACATTGCGACAGAAGCACAAAGCGACACAAACCGCATCCGTCGTAGGCTGTACCTGAATGTTTGTGCCCAGCGTGTTAATGGCGCTGTTGACGGCGTTGGACGCGGCAACGGTACTGCCGTTTATAACAGCGCTTATTGTACCTATGAGACTGTTTACAAAAACGCTCCAAGCGGCCACTACGGAAGAATATATGGCGTACATGTATATGTATATGACTTATTAATTATATGAACGAGTTTTAAGATAATTTACGGCGCGACCTAAAGTTAACGCCGCTAATCGGACAGCTGATAAAACACGTAACGTGTTATATAAATATCTAAATACATACTTATTACGCACACAACGGGCCATTATTTGTGCATGATGGGAATCGAACCCACTAGATCCGACTCGGCAGTCCGAGTCATTGATTACTGGAGCAAAAGATCAGTTAAACAGTATTAATAAATAAATAAATAAATAAATAAATTAATCATCAAATATAGACATACCATTGTTTGCGCCGCCAGGTCCGTGGCCCTTTGTTTCATTTGGCGGCGTATCTCTCGGTGTGCTGGGGTTTGCGGTACCTTGAATTCTTTGGACCGCTTGCGCGATTCCTTTCACAATGGGATTGTTTTGGACAATCTGTTGAATAGGCCCCGGTTGAGCCGCTGCTGCCGCGGGAGCCGCTTGAGGGGCTGGCGCTGGCACTGAGTTACTGCCTTGTGGGTTTACCAGGGCAGCTGGTACGGGATTATCGGCCGCGGCCTGGCTGCCCGCTGCGGTAGTAGGTTGGCTTGTTGTCTCACTGGCTTGCGTTGTAGTACCACCATTTTGTAAAAAGTTTGTTATTCCTTGATAAATAAATGAAAAAGGATTTTGGTTCTGTTGAGGTTGTTGCTGGCTATTCTGGTTGAACAGGTTTTGCCAAGAGTTTTGTACCTGTTGCAAGAAGTTTGGTCTTTCAGTGGTGGTTTCATCCGATTGTGTCCCAGCCGGTGCGGTTCCCTGTGCTGGATTCTGATTCTGGTTTTGATTCAACCCTTGAAAGATATTTGGTATACCTTGGAATATATTGCCGCTTTGAGTCTGTGTCTGATTTTTATTCGGGGAAAAGGCGTTTTGGACCAGTGTGCCTGTATTGGTAAAAGCGTCTACCACCATATCCTGGAATTGCTGCATGAAATTAAATACTGGATTTGTCTGTGTCGGGGAGGCCGTGCTTGAAGCAGGAGCCGGATTCGCCGGTGCTGGTCCTTCGCTGTCGGCCTTCCCAGAAATTTTTTCAGGCTTAGCATTTTCATCTTCCTCTTTCAATATTGATAATATTTCAACGCCTTCCGATAACATATCCACCCCGGAGTTAAATTTAGTCTTCAATAATTTTAAATGGTTTTCTACTTCTGCAACGTTATAAATATTTGCTGGATTATCGGATTCTTTTTGAGGTACCGGATTTAGGTAGGAATTGATCGTGTCGCTCAGCTTAACAACTTCTGCATTAACATTTTCCCTTAGATTTTGAATGTTCTGTTTAACCGCCGTCAATTCTTCGTTTTGTGCAAAATAGTTTTTAAAGTTGTCCTTGATGTTCTGGACCCCGCGTAAGAAAACATTTTCAGAATCGGCGATAGATTGCTTAATAGCAGTCAGGGCTCTCTCCCTGTCTATGTAATAAGCAGGATTTTGAGAATCGTGCTCCTGTCGCTGCGGCGGTCCCGGATTCTTCAAGTCGATTTCGACTCTTTTGATTATTGTACTGTCATCGTTGTCGGGCACGTAATCGTTGGAGTCTTCTTTCAATGCGACCGTTTTGATCGCGGGTTGAACCTCGATAACCTTGACGGGTACATTTTCAAGGGGTGCGCCGGCGCGGAGGTTGTTTTCGAGGTCCTTCAGCGGGCTGACTTGCTCGATTAGCTCCGGTTCACTGTCGCTGTTGTCTACCGACACGTCGTCTATGGCGTTTTTCTGGTTTGAGAGCTTCTGGTCATCCACCGCCGCGGTGATGGGGCCCGCGCGTGCGTGGGTCGCGACTAAGGCGAGTATGAACAGCGCGTACGACCTCATGGCGGGCTCGCACGTTACACTACGCCGGCAGAGTGGTTATTCTATATTTATACCGCGGCTAACGGTCTTCGCCGCCACACATCCACGCTTGCGACCGCCGCGCTGAACGCTAAATGTTTTTATCATTATTTGCTTTTCATACTAGCGGCACGCTGCGGCTTCTGTCGTCCTCTCACTTTTACGTTTAACTGAAAGTTTAAAAAGCACGTCAGCCTATTTATCAGTATCACACTGAATGGTTGCACGTAAAATTCAGAATACCTAAATGATTAATATTTCTACCTAAATGAACATACTCGTGCATTGTTATAATACGTAAATGCTTATGTTTAAATTATATTTAGTTTCGTTAATAGTATACAAATATTTTATGTAATCTCATTAAATTAGAATTATCTTGAGGTTAATTATAAATTTGCATGAAATACATATATTAACATAAAGTTATCGAGATTAATACGTAAAGTTTCAAGAGTATTAACTTTATTTCCATTTTAATTGCCCGCGTAACTTACACTTTTTTCCTAACTTTTACGCATTATAAATATATAAAGATACAGGGAAATTATTTATAAATACATTGAAAGCTACTTCGCTACTATACTATTTTAAGTGAATATATCAAAAAAAAAATTCAATTCCTTTTTGGAGCTTTTCTTGTTATCTTTAAGTCTTTCTGTGAAATGGGCTGCTCCAAATTCAATTCGATGTCATTATTTGATAACTAAATTGTAGTTATTATTATACAGTCAGGTGTATTTTCAATAGGGGTAGGCAGAGTCTAATGATTTGCAATAAATTATAATTATTATAAAACATTGTCAGCTAATAAATAAATTGTCTGGAATGTTATGTAGGTACTCAGAACGAGCTGAAGGCTTATTTTAGGGTGTAGTGAAAAAACTTTGAATTCAATTCAACAGTGTAATTCGGCACATATCAGCGTCGATAGGTGAAGCAGGCTTTACTTTGAACTTAGAGGACCTCGACCCGACGTTGGGTACTGTGAAATGAAAATATATTATATTTTACAGATAAATATAAATTTATATCCATATAGAGCTTTGCGCGGTGCTGCATATAGAGCTGGTGCGGAAGAGAAAGTTCTATTTAACGTTTCAACAGTGAACAATTTGGCTCTAAATTTTCCTATTAGATGACAGTCAAATCCAACAGATGAACGACAGAACAATTGGTGATCAAGTAACTCTGGCTTTAGTATAAAACTGGTCGGTAGACAGATGATATTACATTATGGAGACTCGTGGGATCTCATTGCACTTCTTTGAGAATGCAATTTACGGCGATGCGCTTCTTTTTTTTGCAAAAAACGACCAGAAGGCGTAATAATGCGGCGGTACATTGCATGCGTGGATGTAATGAGAACTGACCGAACCTGTCTCGAGTTACGTTGGACGCTGGAACGACTTTTTTAGCTTTATATTTGTTTCCACTCAGCACTTAACGAGTCTGGCGAACTGAAGGCACATTAAATTATTACACGTATCATTTTATATAGGCAGTGATATAATCAAAGACGTTATACACCCTCGGTTAGCATTCGGTCCCTTCTGGCTACGCGGTCAGATTTGGCGTGATATTAATACCAGCACTGATTTAAACGGACAGTCCTATGCTTGCGACTTTGTTATCGTATATTAATAGCCCTATAATAAACAGATATACCAGACCAAGAGACCAAACCTTCATACCTCGACCAAATAGGTCAGAAGCTGATGAGGATGTAAGAGTCTTACACGCACGCACGTTACAGAAGCACGTTAGGTCTGTAAGGATGCGCTAACTGTCAGCCTACGCCCTATATAATATTCCTTTCATTAGCATAGACAAATTTACTTTCATTGCCGCTCGCCTCATTGTAACGTTATTCGGGGTCAGATGTCAGTGTCAGTGTCAGGGTCCATTGTGTGTGCATAACAGAAAGTGCCTGAACGGCGGGCGTCAGGCCGCGTGGCGCATGTTAAGCCGTGTTCAACATTCAGAGGCCACTTCGCTAGTGATGGCCTATCGTACTTTTTTTGTATTTCGGTGTTTCGTTTATACATTTAGCTTGTATGATTATGCTGTGTACACAGCATTATTATAATATTATACAATATGTTTACTTACATTTATACGTGCATTATGTACCTACTTCGTATTTTTCTGATGTTTTGCAATAATTAAGGGAGTAAGAGAGTCGAATTTATTTTGTATTTTATGAAAAATATTTGAATAGTTTAAAAATTTTAACAGTTCAAATGATTACGTATCATAAATATATATTAGGTAATTGATAACTAAAATGTTAGTATACCTGTCATTTGGCACTTGGTGCTTTTTACCTCTTCTTTATAGGTCTGACGTATATAAAAAAAACCGCTACTGAATCTTAAAGGGCAAGGGAGTAGCCATCATTTCCCAAATGTACATTAAAAACTATATTGAAAAGTAATGTCATCTTCGCTAACCAATACAGTGATCTTTTTGTATTCAATTTAGCATTCGCAAATTTACATTACTCGATACCCATCTCTAGCACTGACTATAACATAAATGATCATTCGCCAATCCGTAGACAATACAGCTACAGGGCAAATTGAACTATAACCTTATGTATTACTGTCGAAATTTGTATGACGTAGGTAATGGTACCATTTAGAGCGAGTTCCACAAAATGAGTACAAATTGAGTTCGTGTTTCTGTGACAATCTCATTCTGATTTGTTTAAGCTGTGTTGATTCTAGCGTATGCCATTGGCAGTACCGGTGCGTTCCGTTTGCTTTTAATACATTAGGATTAGTTTTTAGGGAGGCTTCTTGCAAAATGTTTCTCTAAAGATTTACTTACATTGCGACGAATTAAATTTCATATACTTAGTTACGAAACGAAAAATTAATTAATCTTGATTCGTTTGCACTGGTCGGGTTTTAAATAGTCCCTTGTACCTTTGAATTCTCAGATTCCATATTCCATATCTTTTACGATAACTTTTGAAATAAAACACTTGAGGGAGTATTCACGAATTAGAGTTGTCTCTAATGTCTCTGCCTGACTCAGGTAAAGCAATCCTACAGAATTTCAGCATTGTAACAGACTTTCGAGGCTGCGAATTATTGTACGAAAACCACGGCGAGACCATAAATGTAGTATTGAAAGATATGCCGCAATTACAGGCTACAATAAATAGTTAATTTTAAGAATCTTGGTCCTTTACACCGGATGCGAATCCACGAGCCATTGTTAAGGGAACATAAAAGAAATATATTTTCATGTCATAAATGTCATGTCATCTTATATTAAACAGCGTACAAGAAAAGTTTCCACATACAATAAATAATAATAATCTACAGATGAAACATGAAACATATGAACAGAACACTTCATTCATTTACTAATTGTAATTCAGTTACTAATTGATAATAAAATAAACATTAAAGTTGGTAAGTTGCTAAAATCAATCAGAGTTAAAAATTAGTACCGTTTTACGTGCTATTATGTCCTCTAGAAGCCTATGCTTACCTACATCTACCGTTTTGAAGAGCTTAAAAACGTTTTAAATCAAACAACAGATAAAAAACGTGATCTGTCCATCGGTCATTGACAGTTTAACTTTTTAAATTTACTGCACAAATATTTATGTATCCTCAGTTCAGCCACATTGGATGTCGTTAAGTTTTTTTAAACACATTCCTTATTAATTAAGTGTCATTTATAAATATTTATTCTAATTAATGCGAAAATACTAGATTTGTTTGTTAGCTGCTATTTGAACTGGTCGCTTCGGATTCTCGGATTTGTTTTCTTGATTACCGTTACTTTTTATTGCTTTGGTGTTGTAATGACCTCTTTATGGCTTTCATTGCCGTAATATTTAAAAACGCTAGTTTCTACTTAAGCGTCAAAATCAAAATTTGTACGCGACGTTCATTTGTCGCAAGTCGTTACAGCGATTTTCTTTTTCCATTCGGAGTCCGCCTTGGGGTAAAATAGCATGTGGTATAAAAGCACTATAATTTTTTTAAATTTTGAAGTCGGTTTTTTAAACGTAGTTAACGTTTAAAAAACCTAAACTAAACTAAAAATATAAAAATAATAAAGATTTAATATTAATTATATACTATCTATTATTTATATGTGCTATTTACTAATCAGCTGTCCGGTTACCATAACACACGCATTAAATTGCCTAATTTGGAATAAGATAGCCGTGTGTATAGTTGTCCTAAGATATTATTTATTTATTTGAACCTAAGAAATCTAGTGTGCAAAACTCAATTACAAATCAGCCATCACTAAATAATATATGTACCTATATGTGAATTATATGCTCCAATAGTTCATTATCAAAGGCTTCTTATAGTTCAATGTTCAAAGTAATAAACGAAATGAGTTATATTTTTAGCACGTAAACCAACTTAGCAGCAAACATGCGGTCGCTGATGGAAAAACCCCTGTTGTCATGTGCATGCCATGCATGGAGTGAGAATTTCAATATCAAGAGGAATACTCGCTACTAAGGACCAGGGCTTCGTTTGAGGTTGGCACCCACCTGTTCGCTAATGGCATGTCATACTTAATTACGCCCGGTTTTAGGGTACCCCATGTTAGGCGGGGTTTAGATATCTTTTTATGGTAGCAAATAAGCAGGTAACAGTCACAGGTGTTCTTCGCTGGACACCTGGGCAATTAAACTTATAATTAAATTCTGCTACTTATGTTGGTGATCCAATAAATATATAAATAAGAATAAATATCGCTACCAACGAAATATTTGGTCGCTTTTAGGGCTGATCGTTTATTGATAGAGACTTAGAGACGTATGTATATAAATATTTATTTATTGTACAGAACTCCGTGGCCGGCGAGCTGCGCTCGGCATGTTTTCGTATCGGTCGTCGACCCCGCAGTGCACATGCAGCCCGCGACCGACCGCGTGTACCGTTAACTATGTTGTTTCGGCCTTTTTGCGCCCAAATTCAAATCGAGTTCTCTTAATGACACGATCTTGTTAAAAATAAGCGATTTAATTGAAAATTGAAGTCGTTGAACGCTCACTGTATTTATATAAAAGACATTCACCGTTTAAATGAATACAAATATTATATTTGCACTTGTGTACTTGGCAAGAAACGTCTCTCGCGATATTTTTAAACTTCCGAGAGACTGGAAATGAGGAAACCTGAAAGCTGATATAAATGCTTTCAAACCATTATGGTATAACCTCTATTGATACCTTATTAAGAGAAATAAAAGATACGGTAAATCTCATCAAAAGGTCTCCTCGTTGTTGACAATAGATAGTTCATTGTTAATTGTCGACTGAGGCGATATTATGTTAAATATTTTATATTGCTAATACCATATGAAGGAAACAGTTATATAAACACGTTTGTTATTTCATTTAATAATACTGAATATAAATCAGACCGTGTGATCGAGAATTCGGCGCTGACATTTTTATGTCAGCTTATCTCCAATTAATTCCTTCGCGGCCCGATAAAACTTTAAAACCAAAAACTGAAAGTAAGCCGCAAGGTTTCTCTAATTTCGAGGTATTGTTTTTTTTTAATTGTTCCATATCCGTGCAAGCGTTTGCTCATAAACAGAGAAGGGTTGAGGGTGTAATTTGCGCGCTGACCAAGTCGTTAGTGATGAGTGTTGAGATAAAAAAAAACAAAACCAGTGTTGACAGCTTACTAAGGTATGAGGTGCCTTTTTCGTTTAATGGCATTTTGTTCATTCTATTTATTTTTTCTTTTTTATAAATGCGTACTGGCCGTAATAAATGTTTTTTTTTCTTTCTTAAATCAGTTGACAAACAGGAGAAAACGACACCGAGCTGATTTCTTTATCTATCTATTTATATATTTTGAAATGGCTTGTCAAATACCTAATTAGCACTTACTAGTTTTTAAGTACAATTATTGATTTGCATTTCAATGTGGTTAAAAAAAGGTACGAAGTTTTCTCTTCACATATTCAATATATAAATTTGCAGATTTTTATCTGTGTGATGAGGACTATTTACCTAGTTTTCTTAGTGCAACTAACCTACATGCGTTTTGATTGATTATTACTCAGAGAAAGATCGTATATCTGATTATTAAAATCTCTGATATTTATTGAAGTGATCAATCTTATACGCAGTGAATTCGAAATAACCCTAGTTTTTGAGTGAGTGATTCAATTAATGGAAAATTTGGCTAACATTATAACACTTGTAATGCCAGCTAGAAAAGTTGGTTTTCTCGAAATGCCCAAATTGTTATATTTCTTTAAAGTTTGATTAAGTGTGTTAAAATTACTTTCTATGGGGTTTCTTTAGTTTTATATTTTCTAGGTAGGTTCAACACGATATAATAAAATATCACGCGATATCGCGTCATCGGCCATACTTAACACGATATTGCACACAGGCCACAGAAACGCGATGATGCGTGATCGGCAATACATTTTATAGTTGCCCGTTATTATGACCGTGGATGTAGGGATGAAGTTTATATAAATTACACATATTGACCTATAAACACAGCAATACAAAATTAATATCATTTATTAGCAGTCTTTCATCACAATCACATTACTTAAGTACTTATATATTTTAAAATAGACAGAAAATAGACATAAAGTAGCACTAATAAAATTAAAATAATATTTTTTGTAATTAAAATGACATAAAATACTGTAAAGATTCGCTTACAAAATCAACTTTTTAGGAACTAAAGTTACATAATAATTTTAGTATCTTCATGGCACAAGGCAAAAATACTAATATGAAATCGTAAATTTACTTAGCAATACAAAAATGTAAATGAAAAAAACATTCAAAACATAGAGGAGGCGAGCCGGGGCAGTCTTTGCATTCCATGGTGGTGTTCACTCTTTTTTTATTTTTATAACAATTTCTACAGTCTTTTCGGAGTGTGGCATTTACAGTCGTACCGGTGGTGAATGTTCGTGGTTTGGCTTTGTCAATTTTGGTCAGTGTATGTTGCTGAGCATTCGCACCTTCACGTCTCTGCGATTTGTTTATTGCTTCAGTTGTATTTATTTGTGGCAATAGCGATTCAAGCACTTGCTCTCTAAAATCATACAGTGACAAACTTCTTCGGTTGGAATATTTATTATATAACATCCGAGCATTTATCAAACTCATCATTAGAGTGTGAATAAAAATTTTCAAGTACCATCTAAGTGTTTTCCTTTCACAAGCATAATAACTAAGCATTTGGTCTTGAAGATCGCCACCTGACATGTTCTGCTTGTAATTTACAATAGCAGTCGGCTTCGAGGTGACTGTGCCTCGCTTATTAGTCACTTCTTGCATATCGTTTGGAAATTCGGTGGATATGTAAATAATTTCTCTTTTATCTCTCCATTTTCCTACATGTACACCATTACGATAGAACGATATATATTCACCTTTCTTTATTTTTTTAGAAATGACTGCCGTTGGGTTTCCTCTGCGTTTCTTGTTTAGAGTACCGGTGCAATAAGTGTCATTTTTTAACAGGTCGAGACCCAAACCGTAGCTGCTATAACATTTATCCATGTAAAGTGCATGGCCAACGTTCAATTTGCCTTCTAATAATTTTTTAACATTTTTTTCTGTTTGGCCTTTGCCCGCAGTCTCAACTAACTTACTGGCAAAAACATGAACCTTTAAAATAGTTCCATTGGGTTCGGCAAGTACGTAAAGTTTTATCCCATATTTGTGCCTTTTACCCTTTGTGTACTGACGAAAAATCAGTCTACCCCGCCTCAAAATCATTGATTCATGCAACGACAAATTTTTGTTGGGGTAGTAAATAGAGTCCATAGTATTGTTGAGGTTTTCAATTATCATCTTGCACTTACCCAGGCGGTCATCGTTATTTTCTTGCTCAACAAAATGTAGGCATCTTAAAATAAGCTGGAATCTATTTCTGGACATATATTGAGCGAAAACAGATTTGTATAATCGATGAACTTTCCAGTAATCAGCCAAGCGGTTCATTTTTGTCGTACCTGACAATGTAAAAGTGAGTAATATTAGTTGCACATAAAAAATAATAGGTACTACCGTCACAATCGGTGCAAAGTGATAAGTACCTGTATGATACAGCAAGCCAATAAAAGTTTTTAATTCTGCGACAGTTAGTGGTTTCCAGTTAGAAATTCGGGACTTGGGCTCATTAGGGGTACTTTTCCAGGTTTCCGCATATTTATTAGAACAATCGACGATTTTTTGCAGGTAATCGTCGCTAAGAAATAAATCAAGGTACCCTCTAGGGGTATCCGGTGGTGGTATCAATAACCTATTTGTCCTTGTAAATGGTATGTCATTTCTCATTGAACTACTCCCGGTAGTACTCCATTCCGTTGCAGAGGCAGCTCGTGGTGGTTGGTCAGGAAAGCCAGACAACTGTTGTTCACTTGAAACTTCATTGGATCGTCCAACCTCCAATTCCAGATTTTCCTCGCCTTCCGATTCTGAATTACTTTCACTATCGTCATTAGGATTATGATCAATGTCATCCACATCGCTCCCTGTATCAATGTCCTCGTCTGAATTCACTAAAAAAGCCTCTATTTCACTACTTCTCGGTCTTTTTCTTGCGCGATTTGGCATAGTAACGCTCTTTTTTGAGGGTCCTGGTTCGTTATTCATTATTTACAATAAAAAGCGTACTTAAATGCAACAATAAGCAGCTAAAAATCACAAAAAAAAACGACAACAACAGTTACGCACACTACCGCTTAAACGCCGGGTCGCCGATCGAATGCGGTCGGCTCGCTAGCAAAAACAATGTGTCGTGCTCGTAGGCCACGCCCACCGCTTCAAACGTAACTCCTTTCCCTAGAGGCCGAATTATATTCCACAAACCGTGGCGCTTTAGCCGTTGTTCCACAGCTCATACAAATCTATTCGGCACAATCACGCGATATCGCGTGGACGGCCATTGGCTGGCGGGCCAGATCACGCAATATCGCGTGTTGGCACTGAACATGTTAATAAAATAGACGGTGGCATAGAGTAAACACAACATAGAGACTTTAAATCATATATTTTTTTGTAGAAGTAGTTGAAAAAATATGTTATGTGCCGGAGGACACGTAGTCTATATGCTTCGCTAGCTTTATTAATGAAACTATCGTTTCATTGATTTTCACTCTACAAAATATGTATTGAATGGAACCTGATTAGAATTCGGATCTTTTCATTCAAAGCTTCACGTTTGTACTATAGGTACATACTACATATATACTTAAGTCGTTTATTTCCTTAAGATAATTGTGTTCATTTTGTGACTAGCGTTCGGGAATGCTTCGGATAATTTGTGTATGATAATATGATTGTACTGGTGCGAAACATTTATGTGATTTAAACACGTGTAAGTTTTTAAACATAACATAGATACATAGGTAGAAGATTGTACTAAGTCAGAACAGGAATTGTAAATTTTACAACCTGTTCATAAAGCTTTTATAGTGAAGAGAGTAGCGAAGGAGCATCAGGGGGAGGTAGCCGCTGCCAGCCACGGACACCTGCAGCCAACATCTGTTAGAGTTGTTAGCATTCAGTTCACTTGCTAATAAAGATTAGATGGTTGGTATTTATTGGTTGGGAGGCGTTCCCGGAGCGCTATGACATGGGGCTCCTCAACAGCTCTCCTACAAAACCGGCAACGCATGGGTGACTCCTCTGGCGTTGCACGTGTCCGTAAGCCATGGTGACCGCTTACCGTCAGGCCCGCTGCCTGTTTGTTAGGTTAATTTTATAAAAAAAGTGGGATTCGACGAGACTTGCAAATTTGTCTCACTTATAGAGGGATAGCTTGTACCATATAGACCATATTTGAATAGTGTGCATATTTAAAGTTAACATAACCAATGGCATGGCAAATTTTGTTATTTAAAAGAGTGCTGGGAGTTTTCCGGCTTTTTTCTCCCGGTCTACTACAGCCTGAAGGGCGCATAAAGCCGAAGTATGATGACTGAAACATTATTTTCATTAAGTGTATACATGTACCTTATAATGAAAAAAACAATTAGAATAATCTGAATTTGATCCCTTTGTTTGGTACCCAATATAACACCCTGTATGTCCTGTACAGCTCTGTTGGTAGCGCCGCTGCGCTAGACCGGTCTCGGGTGCCGTTACCCGGCCGCTGCTGCGCGATCGTCCAAACCACCCACAGATGCTCTAAGCACATACTATGCGAGTTAAAATGTTGTTTCACCCTTTAAGTGGTCCACTGCTGGACCAGGTCTCCTCTCATAGTGAGAGGGATTTAGGCCACAG
>DWQT01002384.1:0-14273 GCA_018244895.1 Myscelus amystis hages | reverse complement strand
GTCATTGCAAAGTTATGTCGATCAGAATAATTGACATGTGTCAAAAATACCAAGCTATCGTGGACAGGGTATAAATACCATTTACGTAAATGTCATTTACGTCACTATTGACAAAATCAGTATTTACCGCTAAAACGAAAATATTCATTTTTAATTTATTGACTTGGCAACAATTGCATTTAAAATAAATTTATTAGTTATTTTTTTTATTTGTATATTTCGTTATTTTCGTTTCATAAGCTTCCACACTATAATACAGACCGCAGACCTACAAAAGTTTAAAAACGGTTACATGGGGTCGGTATCTCGGAGATAGCGCTGGTTGGTACGCGCCGTTCGAGAACTAAACTCCACTGCAGTGTGTGACAGTCATGGCGGCTAACAGGTCCCTCGATAAAACGAAAAACCGTAGACGGAAATCGAAACACGACGACGACAACGACTGCGCGAGTCTCGCGTGGCTCCTCAACTTCAGGTTGGACCAGCTCGTGAACGTGAAGGTGCCGGACGACGACGTGCAAGCGAAGGCGCCCGAAACCCCGGCGGTTGCGAAGAAACCACCTTACACGTACCCCGAACTGATCGAGCGGGCGTTGCGGGAGAAAGGAGAGCTGACTGTCTCCGCAATCTATCAGTGGATCTCGTGAGTATCTTTTAAAATATTCTCTTCGATAAAACATTTAACTGAACCGGCATTCGCTTCGGAGCTATACGAATCTCATGTCCTCTACGTTCCAAAATGTTGGCCACGACGGACGATCTGACTAATTTTAACAACATAACATAAAAATAAAAAAACCATGCCGCCAGGCCTAATAATTTTAATTATAATTTATTTTATTTACCAATTTATGTATACTTGTTTCTTTAATAATGATATTTTATATTTTCGAAATGGTGTATTTGTACGGTTTGGAATTGTAATGAATTATTTTGTATTGCATTTTCATAACCTAAAACTGTTGAAAACTTTAAATGTCAAAATAAAAGATACATAATTTATAAATAACTGATTCACTTGTATTTGTTGTTTGATCGTGATCGTCTGACTATTGGATTTACATCTGCTGCTAAGCAGCAATGTTTCTGATCTGGATTTAAAAGTGTGTTGCGTATAAAAAGTTGAAGTAAATTCAATTCCCAATAAATATGTGTTAACAAAAATCTAGTGGGCCACGCTTTAGATGTCATTGCGTCAGTCACGCCTTGATTTCTTTGTATTCGGCTTTAGTTAATCCAAAACCTAATAGGATATTTTTTTGCCATTAATTAAGACCATGAGTCTAAAATTTTAGCTGCCTAACTTTCAAACCGTCGAAATTTCATTCAATTTTTCTACCCTTACTTTAGTCATAGCGTATAGAGTTGGCATAATATGTTGAGTTGTCTTCTTTAGCCCACGACGTATCGTGTCCGATATAGTTTTTTGTCGATTTTTCTGTAGAGTCTGGTACAAACCTATTCCTGGAGTACTATTACCAGACACACGCGGGGTCAATGACTGGATGTATGTGAGAGGGGGGGTTATATAGACAGTTCGAAAATATCGTCGTCATTATCCTAAGGTCCTTTTAAATATTGAGATTTCCGATGTCCTAATTCAGTAAGTATTCAACAAACACACTAAGCCTACGGCTTTCATTCCTTTCCCGCTACTACATTCCTTTTTATACGTCCGCGTCCATTAATTTCCCCATAACGTAAGTACATTTTTACATGGACACTTACCCCTCAAATTTACTTACACTCGTGCGCGCCATAACCGTTCAAGAAACTCGGAACTAACGGCCAGCGCTTGTCAAATTGTGCGTACGAGGACCTAAGTTATGTTATTATTATTACACGGTCACCGCACATTTTGTCCTATGTTTGAGTAACCATTTATTTATGTAGGTACTCGTATATATATACTATCGTCGTGAGGTTATAAAAAGAATGACGAATTGTCAGGTGACACGCTAATTCATATAAATGCATTATCTGTCAGTTATTTTTCTAGATTTGTTAACCGATATATTTTGATTATGTGTGCATGCAATATTTATGCGCTTGTCAACGAATATCAAGGATTATGTGCGATTGCATTTGATGCCTATCGTCAAATATTCACTGTCACTTTAGTTGAGGGCTAGAAAACCCACTTGACGTTAAGTTTGATCTTTAAACAACAACTGATAATAAATATGTAAAGCCTACCGGGATCTTTATCACTGTTTGGCCATGCAACGGCGCGAGGCATTACCTACTTTGTTGCATCGTTTTCGATACGCATGCACCGCTGAGCCCCTAACGCTATTATATTCAAGCGTTCATGTCAAATTACCCGTACAAAGAGCCAAAGTAATGTTATTAGCGCGACGTCGGCCGCCTTTATTCCCTTTGTGTATAAATTTGTTTACGAATTTCCAAGTTATTGTCGTACGTATATGCACGGGCGGTTGAATAGGAAAGCTCTATGAAAAGCCAAACTAATATAAATCGTTTTGTATGTAGTTGTGTTAATTCGACTCGAAAAAACATGCTAATTGCTGGGTACGATAATGGAACCATAGCTCGTGAATATGGATACTAAATATTATAATGTCTCAAGGTATGTCTCAAATCGGTCTTTCTTAAAGTGGGTGATAACGCCCTCTTGTGGGCGCTGCAGGCTTTCAGGGGGCGCTAAACGGTTCAGTTGAAAGAAACGGGGGGATACGAAGCGATTTAGAGGGGGTAGTGACATATGGCACAGTGAGCATATTTAAAATAAAATAATTTGGGGCGTTATAAAATAATTGATCCTTAGAGTGGGTAGTGGATCAAATAAGTTTGAGAACCTATGTCTTATAAGTTTGAGCACCTATGTCCCATAGGGATACTCGCACGTTTAAGTTGCAAGACGTTTGTAATTGTAATTTCCATTTGCATTCAATACATTTGATTTGCCAGTTACGTGGTCATTGTCTGTCGCTCCACTGGTAGGGGTTCTTCTACGTAGTACGAGTATATTAGAAAAAATATGTGATCTACGTATAACACGTCCCACCATCGTAGACTCCGCCCAATTCAAGATCAGATGGCGCGGCGTGTGAAAACGACCTAATTTATGACACATAAAAACATATCATTAATTCGACATGTTTTATCTGTAGTAAAGGACAATTATGTTTTTCATAAACACGCTAGTGCGGTTATTACGCTTGTAATCACTGTACGGTGATAGTTGTTATCGAGCGCGATGTGGATTTAGATGGGCATCGTCCGTGACGGGCCGTTATTAATTTATTATCGCTATCGAACGGTATCGTGTTTGAATTGGCTGCTATTGTTTGCGCCTGCACCGCTGCGTTCGCTCGAACTGTTGTACATACAATGTGTTAGACATAGGCTATTACTAGCTGGAAGTCTAAAGTATCATAGGGAGGCAAGCGCTAGAGAAAAGCTTGTAGCACATCGCCTTAAGCCGTGAATTGTGTGAATAGTTTGATCGTTATTATTATAGTTTTTTTGAGATGAATAGAGTACCCGCTTGAAAACTTTGTACTTGCCATACTCGACAATTGTTTCACTACTCGTAATCAGCTGAAGTTCTATTCCACCCACAGCGGTGTAAGTACGTATCTAATGCCGAATGTATAGGGAAAATTTCTTCTGTTCTAAATTTAATTCACAATCAAGCTACATGCTGATTTTCTGTGGTCGCTGTAGTCTTTTTCTGTTTACGAGATAGGGGGGGGGGGGCATGGGGGACATTTAAAGATATCGCGTGGTCTGTGTGCGCCGTACCTATAAGGCGGGATTCTTACCGCACTAAAATCCCCTGACTTTGCTCTGTTGGGGAAGTCCAACTCTGTCTGTGGGGGCATCAGTATCCAAAACAATTTAATACACATTCGCATACTGAAACCCTGTATAAGCTCACACCGAGTAACTCGTCCGAGTGCTCGGCGTAACTCATACTCGGCCGAATAAGTATTATAGCGTATGAAGAACGTCATACTACGTCATTTCCGAGTCCGCTTCGTTCCGGATTAAACCGTTGCACGTCGCCCCGTTCGATTGCAGTTCATATCGTTCTCATAACGCTCGCTAAAAAGTTTTCGTTCCAGTTCAATCGCATTTCATCATTACTCGTTGCGATGGTTACATGCGAGCGATATTGTACCGCCGTCGAGATTATTATGGCTCTGATGTTATTGCTATATGCTTGTCGTGGCTGGATAGATTGTTTTCTCCTTTTACTTCCTATCTCGTGTGCGATGGAAAAATAAATGCGTCAGCGTTATTTTTCAGTTTTTTTTTATAACATTCGTCTCTCGCTTTATTTTCTTTACAATAACTGCGACCGTTGTTCGATTGGACAGTTGCCTGTTATCTTCATTGTATTTGCTTACATACTGCAATGGAAGTGGACAAAAATAGTTGCGGGGAGTAATTTGTTTCTAGTTGTTAGTTGGTAGTTTTCTTTTGTTCTTTAATTGAAAATTGGTCCCCTTTTAACGTGACTGGGTTTATTGCCGTTGGAGACGTTAATACGATGGAGAATTTACACATGTGTTTACCTTCATCGTAAGTGATACTTCATGTTTAAAAAACGCATCTGAATAGGCAGAATTATTTAGCAAGACTTGAGTCCCAGACCTCCGGAGTGAGAGGGTAACAACCATAAAGCGTTAATAACTTCTCGCTTATATTGAAATTCAGTATACATACTCGTATATATGTATGTGTCACATTATTCAATATTGTCACACAAATTAGTGGTGTCAAATCTGGCAATCACTAATCGGCCAGCGTGATAGGTTATAGCCTAAAACTTTTCCACTGTGACTAGGTCTAGCAATGGAATAACAGAGGCGTGAAAAATAAATACACGACACATTAACCATACGACACTGTACCTGTATTTGGGTGATTTAGTATAAAAGCTGCGGGCTATTAGGCTGCCGCGTGCCGTAAGCGAGCGCTTAACACCGGATGTAAGCACGGTTATGGCACTGACGTACTGACGACACTGTAATGTATGGCTTGGACACAATGTATGTACAATACATGGTCAAAAACAATGCGAATCCTCCATCCTAGTACCACGATTACTCGTATATTTGATAGTTAGTGTGTGTATTCGGATGATTGTGAGTCCATCACGCTAAATACACTGCTCGGAATTGTGTAATATTTTGCATGTAGATAGTTCAGAAGTGTAAAAGTGATATGTGCTACATTTTATCTGGTAAATTTACGAGGATTTTTTTATCCTAACTTTTAAAGTGTAACGTCCCTTGACACAGTAGAGAGCTTTATACCCATCTAAATACGTATGAATATATCCGTTTTAGTGTGTGGCAGATATCCAGACGCCACTAATAAAGTTGCAAATAGAAGCTATCAGAGAGAACGAAAGAAGATTTTCGTTTGCCGCGTTATTTGCTTTTTCAATATCCCCAATGTCGTTTCAATACATCGGCGGCCGGTCAGTATTTCACACGGCGTCGCACCTGTTATTTAGGGCGGCCGCCGCGCCACCTGTACGTCGGTCGGGGCGATTTAGTACAAAGGCCACAGCTCATTAAGCGCGAACGTTTAACGCCGGATACTCTGATAGCGTGCGCGGGCTCGGGTACAAGCGAGCGTGCATTAATGCTTCAACTAAACACGATATTTCGTTATAACGAAATCAACCACGTCGGCTAGTCTATTAACTGTGTGTTGTAGAATATTGTTATTAGTAGGAGTATGAATTATTGTTCCTTTTGTATGTGTTAATGTAGAAACTGTAATCATTGTTTTTGAATTATTATTATTATTGTTTCGTTGCTGGATACGGGTCTTTCATTTATTAGTATCAAACCTAAGGACAACACACAAAGGAACTAGTCCTATGTTGACCGCTGACATTAATAGCTGTAAACATACGTATGTATATCCCTCTTTGACTACTGGTTACACCCTTATCGCTTAACAAGAGTTTTGTATGTGTGGTGTTGTGTCTGGTTGCAATGGATTCAAAGTTTCATAAATTCTTATTAGTCGTGTATCGTCCTATCGCGTCCCATTAGTCATGTGATCGTTGGTTGCACGCGTGTAGATACAATGGCGACTTAGCTCGATATCGCCCCTCGACGCTTCGCAAGCATCGACCGGTGCCAGGCGGCGACGGCGCGCGCCCGCGCACCCCCCGCCCTGCGACACACGGACACACGCCGCGATTCCGTCGTTTGTGATGACACGTGGAAATTATGAATCAAATTGCTACCGGAAATTTTATAACGCCACGCAAATGCCAACGGTAATGCGGGTAGAATGGTGGTGAAAATTACATTGTTATGCCCGTGGATCGTGAATTTAATGACAAGTCCAATGTTTATGAACGTACATATATGAATACTATATATAACATGTTGTAAATTTCTTTTTATTATTATTATTATACATTCAAGTCAGATCTGTAGGCATAGAGTAACGATTGCCAAATATCTGTATCCTTACAAACCTGACGTGCTTCATCCACATTCGTTACTCTCTTCATGCACACACGCCGGTTTCCTCTTGACTCCCCCGTCAGTAGGTGTTTAAACAATTTCGTCGAGGTAGGCATGATAGGTAGTTATTAGTGGAGATTTAGTTTATTTGCGAATATAATATCGTACAATCGATCTTAGTAATCGAATCGAACGCAACATTTCGGCATTTCGCACAACCATTATCAACCATCAATGAATATTCATTTCATTGGCCATTGTCCTCGTAAACATAAATTTGATCAACTCTCGCTACCACTTTGATCGCTTTGCGCTCCCAAAATTAGCGTATGAAGTGTCCTATTTTGAAATTTCGCCTTTGTCCGTTGCAGGTACTGTATGTGTTTTATTTTTATTTTATTTATTTATAAAGGAAAAAAGGAAACAGCTAGTTTGTCAAAATAAGAGGATTACAATAAATTATAAGAAGGCCATTTACAGTATTATTAATATTTATCTATTTTTTGTATGTGTTGCCAATAGCTTTTGACATTTAATCCTGTTCGAATGTGACGGTAATTTTGACCATCGCAATAAAAGCTATCGAGTCTCATATTGTTTATGGCTTCAGTTGCCATTTTGAACCTACACCGTTTACGCTAGATCGATATGTAATAGAAAAAACTGCAATATTTAAAATTTACACGTACCTTACATGTAAAACGCCTTAAAGTTTTCGTGAATTAATTTTTATGAAAATTTTTAACAGTCGACATCTGACCTCCTGTTTCCCAACTGAGCAGGTCTCAGACCACGTGTTAGGTTGCAGTTTCCCATTAATTATTTATTTTGAAAACTATTCAGTATAAGTCCACTGACATTATTCTACTGTTTGTAACATTGAGCAGATAATGCAAAGTGCAAAAATTCACGAGACTTGAGAGATAAAAACCCCCTGAGCTATTTGACTGCAATACATTGCATATTGTCGAGTGTGGCTATCACTTCAGATGTAGAATAGAAATCATAAGTTTGTACCGATAATAATCTCTCGACTTCCATATTTATTATTGTTGTCACAGGGATCGTTTCCCGTTCTACAAAGCGAACGACGAACGCTGGAAGAACTCGGTGCGACACAACTTATCCATCAACCCTCACTTTCGGAAGGGGGCGCGAGCGTCGCAGGGCGCCGGTCATCTCTGGTCACTGGCGGCGAACGCCATAGACCTTCTGCCGCTGAGGACTTACCCGGCCAACGAGACGACTGAAGAAATCGATACAGACCTTCACGAGGCGCAACTCATAGATTGTCCAAAGGTAAGCTGATATTACAATACCTACAGCCGATCTCTTGCTGCAACTTTGAGTTTTGTGCCAGCAGAGAGGCGTTCAAAGTCGCCGAAGGTCAACCATCACAACCTCTGACTTTCCTTTGGCGTATATGTGTGTTTGTAATGGATGAAATAAATTGAATTTGAACCCCGAACCAAAACGTTTACTTAATTTATGCTAGACGTCACAGTTGAGAAGTATTGTTTCTAATTATTTATTACGTAGAATGTCCACAGAAATGTCCACTTATGTGAATGCTGGAAAATGATGAAACGGAGTAAATTGTAATCGTGTCTATTCTCATTTCAGGTCATCGTCTTAGACGAGGCCGCTATTGCAGCGGCGAGTATAATACCTGATCAAGATATTTTTTCAGGCAGTACAAGTAAGTGAATTGGATAGTTTTTCTTTCTAATCGAAAAAGCTTGCGTTACTGCATTACGAGTTTGCGTAATCGTGAGTCAGATGTAGTCGAGGATGTAGCGCTCTTGCGTAGGATGTCCAGACACTACTTTTTAGTACAGAGAGGAAGGTGAATCTTTTAAAACAAACAACGAGCAGCTTTCAACATAAATGTTGCAGACTGACAGATTAAGAATGAAAAGTGACATACATACGTCAAAATAATCTTGTCATTGCCCTACATGACGGTTTTCAATAATCGATTTCAATTCGATTTATACCTATCAGGAAAAGTAAAGAGCGACGTTGAATTCTATTTAATGACTGTTTGTACCAGAAACGATTTGGCTTCTTACTCTCAAAAGGGGTCTGAAGCAAAATAAACATGTGTAAAGGTTTTACTCATTAAATTATTACGTTTTGGTTTTGTGTCAGTGTTCTTGAAGATTCCGTTTTGTTTTTGTTCCAGTGTTTCTGAACCCAGTGTCGACGGAGCAAGTGGTCCGCGAGTGTGGTCTCATCACCGGGCTCTGAACCGTCTAAGACTAAATTTATATTAATTACGCCATTAAACGTATATTAATTACGCCAAGAAGAATTGATTCCATGTTGTAGTATGTGAAGTTTGCTGAATATGATAATGTAATCGGGACTGAACGGACAACATGAACGCGGAGATAATTATTTCAAGGGAAATATTATTTTCTCTTAGAATTGGACAGGTTTTATCTTCTCTGCTGTTGTATCTATCTAAATACTGTGAGGTTCTTGTAAGAAAATGGTCAACACCATATGAAAGCTTTTGATTCTTCAAACTTCATCTTCTGGACTGAACTGGTACATGCTCTGTTGTAGAACACATGAATCCTGCATTTGCTTCTGCTTAAACATTTCTCGATATCCGCTGATACTAGTTGCTATATATTTTAATACTTTGTTTGAATGAAATGTTTTATCGATGCTTGTACTCTTGGAAGTCTCTTATTATCTGGCAGAGAAAAAAAATAATTTATTCAATTCATTGTTACATTATAATTTGGTCTTTACATTGCTATGCTTCTCATAAAATTAAAAAATGATAATAGATTTAGAGAGTAGTAATTATTAACAGTGCTCGTATATTTTTAAGCATTTTAATTTACTGTTTTGTAGTAATTAAACCACTGTCATTGTTGCATTTTTTTGGAACGAATCTTTCTTCAAAAATGTACACTGCTGTGTTCTGGCGTGTTATGTATTTGCGTTCTATTTATAAACAAATTTATATTCATGTCTTAGCATAATCTTGTTTATGAATATTATTCAAGGGATTCTAGTTTTAATAAGTCTGACGTAGAGATCTCATTATGCTGGATGGAGTCGTTTGCACAAATTTTCATATTAAATTCATGGGATCTTAAAATCTCTGGGATTTTTGACTGTTCACTTTGCTCATTTGTCTTGCGAATTATCATCGTAAAGTTATTACGGTGTAGAAAATTCGCACGTGCATTTCTTTGACTTATGAAAAATTCATTTGCCTTTTTGTTTACTTCACAAGCGTTAGCCCGAGGCTTTGTTCGCGCAGAAGTCGATATTACAATGCATAATATGTTGTTTACCCGCTGTCATTGAACTAACGAAAGTTTTAATCAAACCTATTGTTTGGTGATGATATATGGCGTCGTCTTCTTGAGTTCCGCAACAACGCCACTGGGTCTCAAGAGGGGCAAGAGTCGTATTCCAGATTGCTGCACGTATGTAGTATAGTGTGTAGTGACCATTATGACTCCATGTGAATTTGGTATGAATAAAACATAGATGTATACATTTGTGCAAACGAGTCGTTCGTGTGACGTTAGCATTAGTCATTTGATAATAAAGCATTAGAAAATAGTGTTTGATTTCATTTAAAACGAAATAATTGAACTTCCAGGCCCAGTGGTATGTAAGTTCAACTACCTAGCATAGATACATACAATATGGGTTTATGGTTATGTGAAATATAAATCGATTTGGCTGCGATTGAAAACGTTTATTTTGCTCTCTGAAGTGTGACTTGTTGCAATCCGCACTTGAAAGGTCTGGTAGACTAGACTTAGCTCTTATTATTATGAGAATAGTACCTATTCATAAAGCTGATATGAACATATTCAAATATAATGATTGACTTATAATAAGCAATTTACGAGTACGTTTAACTGAAGGACGTAACACTAGTCAATTCAATTTCATAGTAGTTTTGAAGGTACGCACAATTAAATAAGCCTGTATGTTTAAAACTACGTTCGTTGTGAAATAAATAGACGACCGCCATTCAATATTGACACTGAATAATCATGCAAAAAGATTTACACACATAGCCTCCGTGGTTTACATTAAAATGTTTGAACAAAGCCAGTAGAAAATAATATACTTATGCAAACATTTCGCAGTGATTACTTGGTGCTTTAGATTTTCGCCTCCCATTTTGAAGGTCTAACATGCTACCGGTGTCATAGCTCTATTCGACAGAAGCGCCACAGCTACCGGTATCGCAACGGATAGAAGAAAACAATATTGCATTAGCAATCCGCACAGGAGACTTCAAATGTGGACAAAATTAGGCGAGTTAATGGTAATGTTAAGACATTTTCTAGAAACATCTAGAACTATCTAAGCATTTGTAATAACCTTGTATAGCTTACATTTTTACCAAAGATATTACATAGTTTGAAGAACAAAACTTAAAGAAAATTATTCTTAACCGCTACCCCTAGTCATTGTGAAACGGTCGTTGTTTTATATTTCAGTCATCTACATTAAAACAATTCGAGTGAAAGCACCGACTGAACGTCTGATACTGGTTTATTTACAAGTTCTGAACGTTTCCGAGCGGGTAAACATTAAACATTCAACAAGTACCGCTTGCTAAATAAAAACGTTTGAGAGCAATCAAATTTGTTTTCGCTAGTGATTGATTGAGTCGACGAAGATGAATTGTAGATTGAGTTGACTGGCCTGCTCGTGTCAGTACACGAGCAGGCCTTGTACATTGACCAGTTCAATCACCTTAATTACTGAACTACGGGGCGTAGCGCCTGGTTTCGATTCCCATTGATAATATAATAATGTATGTATATTTGAATGATGAATTGTTTTGTAAGTGTATCTTATACTTAAATATACGATATGTATTTATAAAGTCTACATATAATATATGTACACTTGTTAGCTGTCCGGTCGTTAAAGCACATCTCTAACTACCTATCTCAGATTAAATGGTTGTGTAGGAATTCATTAATCTGAATTCATTTGTTTTTAGACTAGACAAGCACTGTCGTATGGTAGAAATATGATATTCTACATAAATACATTTATAAAATGTGTACAGACAATTGTACGTTTTTGAACGATTGTTTGTAGAATGTCTAATATGCTCTAAGCTCAAAATCAATACTAATTAGAATTTCAAATATCCGGCAAAACGGAAGCTAAGTTCTATTGCATGTTCGAACAATTCAGATTCCACACGCTGCCTCGCTAACCCCAGCAACTGATAATTACTCAACGCTGAGATCAAAAAGTGATAACTGCATGTATGATGAAACGCAGTTTTCATCTCGCTCGCACACAAGCAAATAATATCGCCATTTCACAGTACGATTAACAGGCGCGTGAGACAAAGTGATACGTTTGAATAGGCTGACGAGATTTGCGATGCAAAAGCGACAATATGTAGCTTTGCTTTGTGTCTGGCTCTTTGGTTTCTGGTGGCTTGGAGCTTACCAGTTTAACGAGGTTATTGACCCCGTAACTCATAAGGGTTACAGTCTCCAGTTTTGATATTGGACTTACTGTGGCGGTTAGAGATATGGAGCATTTTAATAGTTGCAATCGAGCTTTTATACATGTCTAGTCGTCCATCGACATCTACATATATAAAACAGAGGACATTTCACATTTTCGTGCGCATCCTAAATAGATTGATTTATCTGCTTATCACTATTGGAAAAGGTTTTATGTTTGTTTACAAGTTACCTAAACGTATAAAGGGACGATTGTAATTTAGTTTGCAGTAAAAGCCTAGCTTTATGCGCTTTTATTTATTAAGGGCATTGGCCGAAATTTACGTTTATTTTGCCCATTAAGTTAGCTCACGTTCCGCAAAGAAATTTAAGCTGCTGTGTCCTTTGAGCATAATTACAACGCAGATAACATAGACTATTCAAAAAAATCAGAAGCCACTTTTCAATGAATTTCCAAAACATATCTATGTATTGTGTATATATCTATTATTATATGTTATATGTTAGCAAATTTTAGTATATGAATAGTTTTTAAAGGTAGTGATCTATTCGCTGAAATCCCTGCTATCTGAATAGTTCACCTTGCAGATTTTAAAATGGTCTGCGATTGAAATAGCAACAGCTACGTCGATGTTATAAGTTTAAATTTGACATATTATTGATTTTAATCTGGCTTCTTTTTGTGTTATCCGGCCTGAACTATGGACTGACGATTGTTAAAGTTTGAGATTTATAATTTCTTGATATACCAAAACAGCGACAGAGTAATAAGCTACCGTGGATTCTGCATAATTTTTATGTTCTAAGGAAGATACATAAAGCTGGGTCTCAAAGCGAATTTTAAGTACGTAATGAAAGAATTACCTCAATTTTTGGTGAAGTGCCTTTTTATAATATATTCTAAGTATTTTTGGGGCAACGGTATGGATTAAATTCGCAAATTCGTTAGGTTAAATGTACATTAGTCAATTTTGTAATATTCATTCTTAATACAACGTTATCAGTAAAAGTACTACGGATAGGCGGCGTTAATGTGAAAAGAAAAATCTCTCCCAAGGGATCAAAGTTCAACTCTCGGCAAATGTTCGTTAAAATAAATGTTGACAAGACGCTTTTATATGTCAATGTTAATTTATAGTTACCTCAACGGGATACGCTAAGGATTGATTGACATTCATTAAAATAAGGCTCTATTTAAATACATCGGAAAATGTTGGAACCACTATGAGGCGAGTATTAAATTGGAAAATTGAACAAATTTTAAACGGCAAAATACATTATTTTCGAGAGGATTTTGCAACGCGGTAGATTTGGTTATCAACAAGGTTTATGGCTTCCGAAAGTGCGGTTACTTATGACGCAACGTTAACCTATCAGAATTTTATGGTTTTAGAGCTACTGCTGAAACTTATTTTGTAAGTATGAAGTTTCAGGTAAACGAGATCTTGAGGTTCTACCGCGGCTTGGCGAACGTCGTGTAACTAATCATCAAGTTGTATATATCATTATTTAAAGTACCATTAACGGTCACCCATTCAGGTAGTGACCGTTCAAGCTTCGTCACATCTGTAACCGCTCCAGGGCTACAAGCGAACTTTATTACAGTAATTGTTATTACATCCCTAACGCTTTTCCAGTCATTTCCTAAGTTTTATAGACTTACAGCTTGGGTCATTTTCAGGGTGTGGTAAGTTTATTTATTGCGCGGCGTTGATCTAATGAGCTCAATTTACCGCTGCCCGCTGGCGGGTTACGCCTATTACACGGTGCAATCTTTAGTAATATGTTTATTTGCTGTAATATAATCCATGTTACCGCGAAATGGCAACTTACCTTTAAAACTCCAGCGTCCTCTAGGCAGGCTGTGTTCATCAAAATTGTTATTAACAGCCGCGTTCATGTAATATCTTTGAAGATAACAGACCTCGTTTATTCTATGATTAGCATTTTCTACACGACCGGAGTGAAATGTAATCGCTCAGACGAAAACAAAATTAGATTCAAATTTATTCACTTAGAAAACCTTTATCCGAAAAGGCGAAATTATATAAATATATAAATTATCTATTACCGACACACAAAGCTTAAAATCCCTTTATTTATCGCGACAAATAGAAGTAATAACTCGAGTATATAAACGAACTACGGGGTCTTGGCAAAACACCTTAAGGTCGTGTCCCATTGGGCACAGATAACAAATATCAATGAAATGGATATCAAATATCAATTGTGGAATATAAACTCCTCTAAAATTTTGAATGATAAGTTTATTTTAAATTCCGGAGGATTATTTGGGAATGAATTATCCTATTGATGAATACATTTA
>DWQT01002383.1:0-14275 GCA_018244895.1 Myscelus amystis hages | reverse complement strand
CCTATACGTTTTTAAGCCACTTGCAACAAGAGATTTAAACAAGTTTCAATTAATAATGCGTTGTGATTTAATAAAAATGTTAAATGATTTCAATTGGCTACAAACTGATTGATTATAAAAGTGTGACTTGTAGGAACGTCGATCAATGAAACAATACGAACTCAGTGCGATTGCGTCGATCAAAATGATGGTAGAAATGAATATTCAAACTGATCCAATTTATTGAATTGAGTATCCTGTCTTAATTTGGTCTGTGTTCCGTGAACGGTTAGTCGATGCTTCGTTGTTGGCAAGTATTCGCTCTTGTTGCAATATTGGTACGACGAGGGCTCTATAACGAGGTTACGTTCCGTGGCACTCTTAACAATCACAATGTCAAATAGAAAAATATTTTTCCAACTTCCATTGAATACAAACAGTGACATATGCGGAACCAAGTCAAGTGACTTTACTCCTTAGTTATTGTTATTTGTATGGCAGAAAACTTTTTTGTGTTGGTTCTATAAAAACTATTGAATTTCGGTTGAATTTTAAACATATTTGCGCATAGCATCTAATTAAAACTTAACTTACACAGCAATGAGGGGTTATCCATGTTCTTTAAAAAAAAACTTTTAATAATAAGAGATTGAAAACGCTTTAAGATTGCACGGCCGTTTATTTTCAAACCGTCTCTTAGACTAGGTAACAACTTTTCTATAGCCGAGCACTGTGTGAAACATTGTGTGTTCTGTACGACTACATAGACCAGTGGAGAGGATTGCGCCATACATATTCTAGTGGCGTGCCAGGTTTGTACGGTGAAAAAAAAGACGAAAGAATGTCAACTTTAGTCAAGGAACCTAGACACCAGATACGTTTATTGAATAGTTTATAAAAACGATGCGAATTCTCACGCGATTTCTTGTTATACGAGTTATACATTTACCATAGCATTTTTGATTTCATCTAGAATTGTGCAACGCTTCTGTAATTCAACTCGTGTGTTAGGGTTGATATTATCTAAGATTGAGAGCAAATGTCTGTGGGCTGCAGTAACCAGTTCTTCATATCGGGCAACTCGCATGCTTTCATATAAAAAAACTTTGACTAAGTAATGAAAAAAACGGTACCAACAAGGCTTTCGTCGAAAGCGCTAATTATCTTTGTTATTATCTGAGATAAAGGCAATCTATACTATGAATACTATAAAGCTGAAGAGTTTGTTTGATTGCTTGAACGTGCTAATCTCAGAAAATATCGAAGGAAGGTCCGATTTGATAAATTCTTTCAGTGTTAGATAGCTCATTTATCGAGGAAGGCTGTAGGCTACACAACATCACGCTAAGATGAATAGGAGAGGAGCAGCAATAAAAATTTTGCGGCAAAGCAACGTTTGCGGGGACAGCTAGATAAAAACAATCTATACATTAGAGCGCTTTTTTAATTCTGTTGTTGCGTTCATCCTCGTTTTTGAATTTAAATAAGGTTTAGATTTTCGGATCAAAGTTTTGTATACAATTCACATGTAGGTGTAGGAATTTGTAGTGTGTTATCTTGATCACAGACAATTATCGAAAGCAGTGCAAGGTGATAGTAAAAGTTGATAAACTTTATGTAAAAACCAATATTGACTTTTCCTATTTTTGTTTTAATTTAAAGAATATTCCTCTTACATAATTTGCCTTAATACATTAATGTCAAAATATTGTTTTATGAATCTATCCTATTCAAATATAGTCGTCATACAAAAATTAATTATCCGATTAATTAGACCAACTCCCTTTACGTGTTCAATGTTTTTGAACGTTAAAAGAGGGGTCCTTTATTCGTTTTCCTTGTTGCTCAAACGCCTCGAGGGCTAATTTTAAGAGGCCATCAAATTACTGCTCGAAGCCTTTCGTGAGCTTCTAGGGTGATTTATGGTAAGAGTCAAATTTCCGAAACGATTCGAATCACGGATATCGGATTTATTCTTACTGCTCTGTATAAAAACGTCACAACAATTTACTTAGAGCGTTACTAAATACAAAATAACAAATAGAAATCACACAGCTTTTGGCTCGATATTTTGTTATTCTCTATTGGTTTATATTCATTTATCATATCTGGACATCGCAAAGACGCTTTCATTAAAGCCTTAAGCGTTATGAAACTCGTGTCTAGGGAGTATTTCAAAGGACAGGATATACAATACAATAGGTAGGTATTATATTTGTACCTATGCATTGAATTCTTCGAAACCTTGCTGGAAATGTAGCTATCTAATGTTGTAGGGAAACAATTTCACTCTCCATTCCCTTGTCAAATAAGACATCCAAATACTTGTTATTGTTATTACAGTGTATGCGGATTGTATCAAAACAGATTATGTAACAACAATCGCGTGTGCTTATGTGCGTTACATAAAATCGTTGCAATAAAAGCATTGTACCAAACGTTTATCTCCGGACAGATGCTGCTCGCCCCAAAAGAGAACAACTTAGAGTTCAGTTTGTTGCTCTTCGCAGTGCTCGGCCGGTATTGAGTTTCCGAGCCTCGAGCTAGACCAGTGCCGAGCGGAGAGCGGTCTATTTGCTCTATTTTTGTCGTCCGTGATTTAATTGACGACACACCAATGCAATTAGGTACCTGTCAAGGACTCGGATACATTGCGTTCTTTTTTTTTATTTTGCAAGATGCATTAAGGCTGGAACAAATTAAGATTTCTCTCTTTGTCTACTTTTAAGATCCCAAACGTAGACAAAGAGAGAACTCAACAAATTTATTTTACTTTTCAGAATTCAGATAAAAATAATCTTACGACTACTTTCGATTACATTATTACATTGCTATTGTAGTATTATGTGACCTTGCTGTATATACATCTTAAGTACTCTTTATTTTTATTTTTAAATGAGGTGGACTTAATGTAAGTAATGTAAGTAAGTAAGTTCGATTTAAATCAATTTAATATCTAAGGGTGACAAAGGTTGATACGTAATAGTTCCGGTATGTAAGTTTATAGAAGTTTCATTACTTAATAGCAAAGGCGTTCCATCGTTGTACGTCAAAACAAATAAATTGCATCCATCAATGCACAACACCCTGTATCTAACTGTTAGATAGTTCTAACACTAATAACAAAATATACGCACCTGATATTGAATCATTTTAGGGCTGCCACCGTGGTGACTGGCATCCCGTAACCACAGGACTTTGGTGCATCCTGATTGACGAGTACATTCCCTGGACAACCCTAATTGTACCGACCCTCGTATTGTAGGAAATTTAATAAACATAGCTCGCCAACGCATACTTAACAACCTTGTTTGGAT
Source organism: Myscelus amystis hages (assembly GCA_018244895.1). Classification (NCBI taxonomy): domain Eukaryota; kingdom Metazoa; phylum Arthropoda; class Insecta; order Lepidoptera; family Hesperiidae; genus Myscelus; species Myscelus amystis. The sequence goes on along the minus strand of DWQT01002383.1, from coordinate 10,979 downwards.
TATGAATTTAGAGCATTGATGGCTATCGCGTAAAGGGTGGAAAATATATCGTATTCATATGAATAAATTAATCCATATAATGCTTAGCAGCTGGTTTAAGAGCACTTCTAATTTTTCATATTCGATCAAATTATTATAGAAAGCATTCTCTTATCTTGTTAGAGTCGTCAACATTTTCCTTTCCTGATTCTAACTGATTGCAGTTCGGCTCATTTTCTAAATACGCATTAGAATATACAAGAAAATAGACAAAGACATCTCTATTTGAATTTCACAGTTTGGTAAAATGTGATGAATGGTAAATAAATATTTAAATAATCACTACGAGCAAATTATAAAGAAGAAAAGCATGTAACGTTTACTTAAAATAGGGTATACTGTTTAAACATATTTATCCCTTAAACACTTTTTAAATTCGTGTAAAAAGTTTTAATATCAAGAGCTCTTGAAAGGAAAAATTTAAAAGTTCCGTCTTCCTGATCGCTTAACATGAAGTGCTTCACCGTCCACTCTGCAGTAATTGAAATAAATCTCAAACGTGGTTCCGTTTTACAATGGATGCGAGTGGAAAGTTGATTCGCTTTGCCGTATCATATCCCGCGAGTGTTCCCGTGTACTGTCCGCAGGGAAATCCAATATCTGTTCGCCGTAACGAAATTGCAGTTTGAATGCTGCTGTGATTTCGATTATTATATCACGATTCACATTTGCAAATTGATGTCGATGGTTATAGCTACGCGATACTTTCTGCTTTATTTTTGCGCTATTCAATATTCGAAAGTAAAAACGAGTAAACATTAAATTTTAACTAAACGCCGTTACGTAAACATATCGATACACGAAGCGCTGATGCATATTACAAGTGATTTGTAAAGTTAGGTAACGCTGAGTTCAGTTTCACTTAGATAAGTGACCATTATTGGTAAATTTTCCAAGGGTTTTTTTTAAATTACTGGCACATTAAAAAATTGTTTTCACTTGCTATCGTCATATAAAAATCAAGTTACCTGTAAGTCAGCCAATCAGCATTGGAGTTTATTTGTAAAGAACATTGATATAAGGCCATCGAATAATGGACTTATAATAATATCGATATAAATAACTACGTTTTTCTGATTCACGCATGAGATACTATCGAAACCAAAAACGGTCCCAATACTGAACGTGGATTTCAACGTCCAAAACGTTATTGTGACACGGAAAATAAAAAAAAAAATCCATTCGCTTTTTCTAGATTGGATTATAATAGCGAAAACCGTTAAGTACATGTTTTGAAGGTAAACCGAAGACAGCTGAGCGATCACGAGTTAACAATGGGGAATACATTACCAGTGGGTGGATACCGTGAAGTTCCGTTGCTCGAATCACACACACGCCCAGTAAAACAATCATTAGACAGACACCTTCAAATGCGCCTATATGGCGAGGTCCATGTTTTTATTTCTACTTTTTGTTGTGTAGGTACTATGATAGATAGTTGTTTCTAAAAACCATAGCTGATGGGGACTAGACGAGTAGTCTATTCTATTTCAAGTGAATGATTATATCATTATTGTAAAATTGTAATTAAAGCTTTACATAATTATATGCCTCGAGAATATTATTAAAGGTGATTCCTCATGTCATTTTCAATATGTTTAGGTAGCGGTTATGCTAAATTTAGACTGTCATCTTATTGATTCATTTGAATTTGAAGATGAATTATATGCATTTTGATTGAAAAGTGGTCAAATTTATCGACGTCCTAGCTGCTTGTTTATTGGACGAGGAAATCAATTTTAAATTCCATACATGTTCCAGTCCAACATTTGCGTAAAAATCGTTATTATAATAAGTTCATTGACTCCATGATTTCACCGTCACAATAAAAATGGAGCCTTTATTAGATCCCATACCGAAAGTATTTTTATGATAATAAAATATCTGTGGCATTTTTTGCACTAAGTACAATTAGTTGTATAAGTTAATAAAATGCTGTTTACTTATTTGTAATAAAAAACTAAAAAAACGTCCGGAGACGTAATTTTCAGTACTGCCTGGAAGGAAAAAAGGCCAGACTCTACCAGACTCAGCGGGTGTTTCAGTGTAAATGGATTTCTTGTAAAAATACATTATATACACCTTCATGTCTATGGATATTGGTTTCATTTCAACATCAATTTCCCATCCATTTCGATAACCCTTTAAAACCCCTATACAATGACCGGGCTTAAGCAATACAAGAACCATGAACAAGCCGCGTTCGGTAGCGAGCAGCATATCAATTAACTACAAGCTCGTATGATCATGATTATCTCAGACGTCGATCGCTTCGACCGTCTATTACATACGTAACGAGGTAATTGATGGCCGATTCATCGTGGGAGACAGGGATGCATCGAGTTAATAAAATGTCATAAACGTCTAAAAACATACGCTATTCTAAACATTACTACTTTCGCATAAAGCATACAATGGTTTATACTTTTTTTGTTCCTATACCGTTGTGAACGAGATGGGATCGAGGACGATAGTATCTGAATAAGGGAATTTCTTTGCTTTCACAATCTGATAACCACGATAGGCTATTAGCATAATATTTCTTCATATTGCGAACCTGCTTTATAATCACCTCTATTATATGGTTAGTATTTGATTGTATTATTAATCGTCGTAGCCATTGCGATAAAAGAAAACTGATAATGCAAATATATTTTGCGAAGATTTCCAGCAAGGACGTGATAAATAATGTAATTTGTACTCAATATTTTGCTCAGCTAAGCTAAAAGTGTGGGGAGTGGAAAGGAAAAAAATATCTTAATCTGCAATTAAAACACCTATTGTAATCGTAATTTTCGGTTATAGTGTTAATTCTGGTTGCAATATTCGTATTTGAGCCTGGAACGAATAATTTAACTAGCTGGAGTCTGGTGTATTCGATGCGGTAATAATCGACAAATTTATTGAAATAATATTCAAAGTTCCAATAGCAAGCTTTCAGGTTCAGATAATGTCCTTAATTCATATCCCGAACCCGGAAGTCACCATTCTAAATCAAACATGGCTCCAATCCGGCCGATTTCCACGGGGGAACGCATATTTTAATATCAATAATGGTCCTGGATAAGCCGGATTTATGGGCAATTTACATAGTAGCAGATAATACCTAGTACCTGCCAGCGAAAGTTCACATCTTTGAAGGTATTTTTATACTACACATTTGAAACTTAAACAGCGGCAACATGCTAGATCTTTCCGGGGCCACCTAGAAGCGAATGTACACGTTATCATTAAAATTACAGAAATAAATATCCAAAGATATCAATATAGGCAAATGTCACGTTACAATTAAACGTTATAATTAGTTTAACTTCTGAATTTACATTTTGGTGACGCGTTGTTGTAAATGCATCCGTTTTTATAGCTTCACCAATGAATCAATTTCCTTGAATAATTGATGCGTGCATTGCGAACAACGCTAATGAAAAATTGTGCATGCTAAAAGCGCAATGTAATGCGAGTCCACTTTCAATTTAATTTAATTCCGTTGCACCGTTCTGCAAACGAGTGCACATTAGTTTATCGATGTTCCTACTTCATTTATCTACCGGTTTCATAGAGTGAATTAAATATTCAATTGGATACTATATATTAATAAATTTATATTGTGTTCACGTCGAGGCCATCAAAAAGGGAGTGCCCAAATGATTTCAGTGGCAAAAACAGCAGACAGACATAAAAATGCCGCTTGCATCAAAACAATGGCTTTGCGTTAAATAATTTACGAGATGCGTACGTTGCACGTGATGGAGCTGATAAAATAAAAACTCCTCGTGTCAGAAAGCTGCAAAACTACATACAAAAATTGTATTTCTATTTATAAAATTTTGATTCAAGTTCATTGTCCAGATTATCCTTCTATGTACTCGTATACTTTTTGTACAACATCAAACATTTGTAGCAAAACAAGACGTAAACACCGTTAACAGTTTTATTATACCGTTAATTTTTTTATGCATATAACCAAGGAAGCAGGTAGACAGACGGTCTACCTGATTGTAAGTGGTCACCGTCGCCTATGTCCATTCCCAGCGCAAAAGATACGACACGTCAGACATACAATTTGCCAATGGGAAAGCTCATTTACATTTTATGACAACATGTTTTAGTGCTATTACTTTATATCGGTATCTTGCACTGTAAAATGCAAGGTTTTGGGTACAAAGTACACATGGTACAAGAAGTGACTCGATTTAAGACCTTTTCAGCACCGGATTATACGAGGAGTGCAATATAGGAACGCTCAAATAGGTGGAACATCAGGTGTATCCAAATTGCGGGAGGGTCCTAAATATTTAAATCGGTAGTGTAATACCCGACGTCAGGGGCGCCTATCGTCCGATGCACGCGCAGTCCATTTCCATAAAAGCCTCTTCAATCTCGCAAAACGTTTGGAGAATTTCAATTCGCGCTTAGCGTTTTCGCGTACCCCGACGCCTCTTTTTCCGTAAATATTTAGCGGTCCAATGAGTTTGTATAAATATTTTCATTAAATTTAAGCTGTTGCACGTGTAATATTTAAAAAAATAAGGTAAGAATTGTTTCATATTGTTGTCTTAAAAGTAGTCTAAACATGCACATTGTAATTTGAATAACCTATTAACGTTACTTATTAGGAGATACTTGTGTAGAACTATATTATAAAGGCCTTTCATTATGAAATGAAAATAAAAAAAAACAGATTGAAACTCCATGATAAGAAAACTCCGAGCGTAGTCTGCCTCTATCTGGGTGACTACTAAGAAGACACGAACGAATATTGAAGGAGACGTTAACCAATTGGCCCTGATTGTAATCATTAAATAAATGTCTTTAAATATTGCTTTAGGCCAGCGGCATGGTTTAACAACTTCCGACTGACTAGCTAATAGTTATACTGTGCTTTCAGCGATTTAGACTTCGCGGGGAATGAAAGGACGACAATTCTTTCAAAATGTTTACAGGCTAACCAAGCCTTCCACAATAAGTTCCAATTGATACTACGGGCTGAAATGTACAAATAACACTTATGTTTCTATTCTTCTGACGTTCTTTGAATGTTTATTTACACGTTTCATAACAAAGTATGTCTTTGATCTCCGATTGTGTTTTGTTTACATTTTTTTCTATAGGAGCGTAAACATAGCGAGTGACGTCGCGCAAAGTGAACAAATTTCTAACAAGCGATGGGAAACAAATTGAAATGACACAGCACATTGTGACAAAGGGGGCTATTCTCGGATGTGACAATTCAGGTCACAATTTCTACAAAAATATCATCTTAAATTGAAAATTGACCTTTTTAAAGTTTAAATTCTACGTTTAAAGGTTTAAATTCATCGGAGTTAATAAATAATTGAGCCACTTGTTTACAGACCCGTTAATGTGCAGTACAATTTAATTCTACTTAATTATAGATGCAATATACTCTTCAAATCTGGACGCTTCCTGCCTTTCTAAGTCTACACACAACCATTAGCCAGTAATCATTAACCATTTTGATTCTGAATCAGCGCTACAACTCTATCGGTGCCTAATATAGACTTCTATAAAAGTCGTCAATGTACTCGAACACAAATAAGGACCGTTACGTCGGCTAACGTCATTCTATTTGTTAGGTAATTGAGTCGTTGAAACGGAGAGATAGACATTCGCAGATGCTATCGATATTTTGTAATTTTATTAGAAAGAGTAACATGTTGCTGAATTCGTTTAACTTCTCCAATTTGTTACACGATTGACAATGAACGTTGTGTACCAAGTAAGAGAATAATATGTGATGTATTTATTAGTAAATGTTCTATAAGGATTGTTAATGAATAAACAATTCAGGATTACGCTTTATGATCGATCAATATTATTTGTTAAGTATTAAAAAACAAATCGCAAGAAATAAGATTGTGGCGAATATTCTTTGAAACGAACATACAAAATTTATTTCATGTAATCATTTGTCAAATCTGTTTCTGTAAATAATGTCTAATGTCTACAATTTTTTATTTGCTTAACTTAAAGTACATACAAATTACTACTTAGTTGTTAATTAGTCAATAAGAAAGCAGTTAATTCATCATATTTAGTAAATCTCAATAGTTTATTTGACCTATTTATTATCTTCTTGGCGAGAATTATGATCTAATAAATAATTACAATGTTGCTTAAATTTCTAGTTTAAACCGATTTGTATCGGTAGAATTCGATAGCATTTGCTGCAAAATGCAATCATTACGAGCAACACTTAATAGTAATGACTTTGCACAGTGGCAAGTACCCGTGCTAATTTTATCTTACATGTCATAACATTGTGTAGTAAATATTTTCTAGGTTTAACCGGTTGCAAGGTTCGATAGTTCAACTTGTGTTCAGCGTTTGGTCCACAACGTACTCGCAGTGTCAAGCAATACACTACTTGTCCGATTTTCGGGTGAGTTATCTTTATGCGTTCTAACAGTCAGATATATCCGTTTGGTAAGTACGCATATAAAACACATGGAATTATATTAACCAACAGTACGTATTAACTAGCCGCGTTAAAAAATTTCATACATATTATGTTTTACTAGTGCCGATTAATATATCATGACTGCCGAAAGGTCCATTTAGTAATTTCTTGAATAATTTGTTAACATTCCGGCAAAATGAAAAGATTCCAAGTTATTATCGATTAAAATGGGTAGTCAGATGCTATTTTATTATATTGCACCATAATTAGGGAGAGCGAATGCTGGTCGAAAAAGGTAGAATTAAAGTTACTACCTCGTGAACAAAATGCGTATCAAATCGAAAGATATTCAAGAGTTCAAGACTGTGTGTGTGCAGTGTACGCGAAGGTCGCTGACCCGGAGCGATGCGGGCTCCAAATTTGGTAGTTATGCCATACCGGCGGGACATTAATCGGATGTCACTCTCCTTAGATACGATACGTAGCCAATAACGGAATCAAAAGAATCTCTTTGCCCATTGTCTAATTGAATAGATGAAAGCAAGAACTTTTTTACCAATTTAATTTCCTTATGTTTTCAATATCTCGGCTGTTGGAGATTTCTTCAAACAAGAACTTAAAATTTCGAATACGTGGGTTTTTTTTTAATTTTGTACCCCGATTGCGACCCCTTATAATTTCATAACAAAATATCAATATATTTATGCATTTAAACATAAAGCATTACATATAATAAAAATACTGACTGACGCTTTGATTGTCGCCCATTTTTTCATGCTTGTTATACGTTTACGCTTTTTAACGTATTGTAACCTTAAGAAGTATTATATAACCTTGGCCGGCTTAAATATTTCAACAGCACTGGAGGTAATTTCGAGTACTTATCTAGCAGTCGTTCGAACACATGAAGGCTTTTGAAATAATCTTTATAGCTAAGTAATTAAAAGACAAAATTGATTGTATGTATTATGTCGTTACTGGACACTATAGATTTAGTGAATGAAATTAAGCCCGTCAACCGTGTCGACAACGATTTGCTAAGGTATTTCGTGTTTTAATACGTTTGAATTATGACTAATCGATTTTATTCGTCGCCAATCTTGCCCAAAATCGATTATTCAATAGTCTAAGTAAATAATATCAGTACTATTAATTAGTTTTTTCTCCGATTACTCAACAACACTTTATCTGACTAATCAGAATGTATTAATTTAAATTTATACATAAATATAAAATTTATAGTCTGTAATTACTTCGAAATATACCATTATAATATGCTCCAGTGGCAGGTTGAAACTCACCCTGAACTGAACTGAACTCACCAAGAACACTTTCCCAATCTATAAGTTCTGTATGAAAACATACAAGTAATAAATCATATTAACTTAGTCATGCAATTAGTTACAGCCGCTGTCGATTTCTAGCTTAGTGCCGGACGCGAATCGATTACACTCGGGAAGTCGAGACATCGATTACACGTGTCCGGACATCTGGTATCGATTACCACGCAATTGCGATCAGATCTAATATTATTTATGGGTATATAATTCTAGTTTGACTTTACTAAGATTTTTGAGTTAATAAATAAATTGAGTTGAAATAAACGAACTCTATATTACGATCTAGTGATATTACATAATGAAACTAAAATTATAAATTGCGTTTTAGATTACTAATAATGATGTCGTTATTTTCTTTTTATTTAATGCGAAAGAAGTAAAATCCTAGTTAAGTCCAATAGTAACACACCTAATTAAATTAATTTGGAATGAAACTACATTTCGTACCGGCACAAATCAGTTGCGTTCGGTATCTCTATAATATGCGCCCATTTTCATAGACTGCACTATTAATAGCCCTATATGTTTAGGGCCAGTACAGTGCCCCACTGTCGAGAGTAGATAAATCTTCGTAACGCTGTTTCACGCACCATTGGAATACCCGTTACGCCCTGATGACTTTTGTTTCGCCATTTCTGATCTTGTGAAACATTTGCAAGACATTACAAAGTTTTAAAACTTTCTACTAGTTTCCTTTTAAAAAACTGCTATAGCACAAACTTACGAAATTCGCATAAAATATAAATAAGTACGTAATAACTCGGTGATCGAAAATTATATATTATGCTATTCAATATTCACGGAAGTCTGTTTAGATAACTTTCAGCTCATAAACATTTTTTACTGTTCTTTGATCGTATAAACTCAAATGCCATAATGAAACTAAAATTCTATTGAGTAACATATTGACAGATGAATAGTTCACTGACCCTGGCTTGCACTAAATGCGCTTATAACGTGACGTAAAATAGTTTAAATAATATCTTATTTAAACTGTAGTTTTTGTTATATTAACACTATGCTATTTGACTATTAATTTAAGCTGTTAATGCTTGTTTAGTTATCAAATTGTTTTAATAATTTCGTTAATGTAAATTCGCCACTCTTTTTAAGTAGATATCTACTTTATCAATTACGCCGAATAAAAAAAAAATGTCGATCACATAAAAATTGCGTAAACATTGCAAATTGTTGTCTGTTGCAAAATGTAAAACGATTCCTTTTACCATTTTAAGTAGCACGATATTTTGTAATATGTCAAAGGTTACTTCATACGATATTTATCTCAAGGATTTTTTTTAATCACCTCACATACTCGTATTAAGTTGATTTTTTATTATTGAACTGTGTTCTGGTTTATTCCCATAACTGTCTTCTCCTTATTGTAACATATTTTATCTTTGACTATACAAAATATGTACTTATTCTCATATCGTTCCGTTATGTTTTATTTAGAACATGCGTACCTTAAAACATAAATTATATTACACCACTCGCATCGTAAATTCTTTTGCCATCGTATCGTTTCTTCAACTCCATTATATTTCAAATTCCATAACAACAACACGTAAAAATTGCAGTAATGGTTCGGTGATACAAATTAGATTTGTGACTCCCTTCCTTGTAAGATATTAGTATAACAAACAGAATTACTGACGAAATTGCTTTGACCGCATTAATTCACGGCCTATAAAGTTACCTGCTGCGCGTCTGTCTCAGGAGACCCCTCGAAGGGATTTGGGGCAGTAGCAAATTGTCAGACTTTAAGTAGCAGCATCAAAGATCTCGAGACGTAACTGAGACTGTAAAATTGTTTACGTACGAGTATGTAACGATAGGATGTTACTGATTTGACTTCACATCACAGTACCTGAAGCGAAACGAGTGCTTCATGAGTCATGTGGTGGCTAGTTCTATGAATCAAAATGAAATTTGGGTAATTTGCTACAACTGTAATACCATATTGAATTGAGCTAGAGAGAAAAATGATTATAAAATTTATTACTTACAATATTTTTTTTCATTACAATGCCGGTTATTAATAGAATCCTAATAAATTTTGAGCATGATTTATCTCTGAATATGTTATAATCAACTAATACATTTTACTGATTTCTGAGGTATTTATTTTTTTGTTCACTACAGAAATAATCTATGAGCATTTAGTGTGAAATGTCGCTCGCATCTGTGGAATTTCATTTTTAAAGCAATAACAATAAAGTCACCAACCGGGGCCGTTGTCGCTACTGCGTTGCCACCAATATTTTCTTTACCTTTCAAGGTTTTTATTTTCAAGGCAAAATCACCCGTAAAGTGACGGAGAAAGTGCGTATTTTTGTATCAACATTGATGGTGATCAGCCGTTTTAATTGTGTACTTTAAACTGGAACTGTATGGTTCAATTTCGTATCGCTTGGTCACCGAATTCGGATGTAATCGTTCAAGAGTTGCAACACTCCCTACTGAATGTCCCAGATTTTCACATAAAAAAACTAAAATAAGCCCTGCGATGTCGCAGTCACATCGCTATGTAGGAAATGGGCCGGCTTTTATGAGATCGTTACGCTCTGGTAGGCTCTTCAGTTTATGATATCAACTATTAGTAGGATGCACTTAGTACTCGTATGAGGAACTGACTGTACTTCAAATATATCGACGGTTCTTAGAACAGCGAAAGCGGATGGATAAAAGCGAGTGATGTACGTTTGACGTTTAGGTATTATTCCAAAAGTCGCAACTCGTGTGCATTCTACTATCATTGGTATATTGACAGACGGATGTAAACATATTATTATATTTATTTGTCCCAGTATCTTTTCTCGTCTTTTGGGCTATTTTTTCTATATATTTTTGACTTCATCAGAAACAGAAACTAACTATTTCGGTCTGGTGACAAGCTGTATTTACTTACTTCCACATTAGTTCTTCAATTACTACTACAAGGTTGGTCATAAAGACCATTAATTTTTGTAAATAGTTATGACGTTAACTTAAGTAAATTAGTTTTACTATGATTTATTGTTATTCTTTTCTTTTCTTAGCCTAGCAAACAGACAGACTGGCCACCTAATGAAGTAGTAACCGTCTCCTACGGATATTTGCAAAACCCGAGGTGTGTAATAAAAATAGAATGTAATTATATTAAAAAGAAATAGGGTGAAAATGACGTGGCAAATACA
>DWQT01002382.1:0-14277 GCA_018244895.1 Myscelus amystis hages | reverse complement strand
AGTACACTGGACTGGACATTTACAGAAGCAAACATATTAAATTTTGTACTTAGGTACTGCTTATCTCCCAAAGAGATTTGATTTGATGTGATAATGTTGAATAAAAAGCTGTTTTGTGAGAAAATGTTGCAATACCATTTTATAATATATTTTTTACGTATTAATGGTGAAAAGTATTAAATAATAAAATAGATGTCAATATAAATATAGATAATAACATTTTATACGAAGATGTCTTTTAGTACTGTAATTTAAATCATAATTTTATTTTGATAGAGTATTCGTATTTCTAGCACCTGTAAAATTAAACAACATTTTTAGGGTAAATTAAAACATTTTGTTGACAAAAACGATAAGAAAAAAGGCGAGTTTTTCGCTCTACATATATTGCACCAAACCTAATGTATATCTACCACAAATGTATTAAACATTTTTTTAATACAATATATGTAAATAAATAAAGTATAAATAAATGTTCATTGTAATAGCATTTTTATAATATTTATTGTGATTTTGATATCACAAATTTGTACGCCGTGAAAGGAATAATCCATATTAGTGGCATCCACATTAATAGTACAAATAAACGCGTTGTATTGGTATCTTTGTCTTTAAAAAAACACTGAGGGCTGTAATAACAAAGTAATAAATTAATTTGACCAAAACTTCAGATAGAATAGGTGCCAGTGATAGTTATCAGCCAAAAAACCGACATTTAAAAACAAAAATCAAAGTTATCTACTTAATCCAAGTAAGAGGTTTTTATCATAAAATTATCGTTTATGCATCGCAAACAATCTAGGAAACAGTTCAATTAATGTAACCGTTAACTATAATATAACATCACATTTAATTTTACCTGCTTAGAATTAAAATTATATTAATCTATTCTTTATCAATCCATCAACCTATTAAGCTTGGTAAATGCTAAATACGAAACTGGAATAAATTTGACTCTCCAAATTTGACCTATATTCCACCTCGCACGGATTCGAATAAAAGCCAGCCGAGTGTAGCCCAAAACCTCCAGTTATAAATTCCGGCCCGCCGCGCCGCATAGCCCAATGCATTGGTACCATGGAGATAAAACTCCGTTTCAGAAATGAACACCGAGGGCCTAATTCGAGTCGTTTTGCTCCACTTGCAGTTACGCCCTTCTCGATTTATTCTTAATTTAGCAGTAGTGTGAGGGGGGCCGCGGGCAGGTTCTTCCGCGCATACCTATACTCGTATAGAACACAATGCGGCATCGCTCTGCGTCGACGTGGATCTGCGCGCCAGCGTACTAGCCACCGCAACCGTCATAAATATACATCGCAGACCCTTCCTCGGTACCATACCACTGGCGGCCGAAGCGGGAGCAGCTGGGTCCCGTTCCTGATTAGGTAAGTGGAGCTGTGCAACCATTCTACATTACAGGCCCGCGCTTTTCCGTTGCGACTTTTCCGGCTGTACGACTCCTACGTATCTGAGGCACGGGTTATCGAGCTCTTATCTAGCCTCGTGCGCGCTCGTGTTTTAATTCATGTTCGTTAAACGTTTCCACTTGTCTTTCGTTAGTCGTTTGACAACGAGCAAACGCGATGAATCTCAGTGGTTTGGCGCCTAATATCACTCATTTTGTAGTACTACAGTCAAACTTGGTCCGGTTACGTGTAACATCTAATCGTGTTTACTGAGTATTCATGTACACATGTCGTTAAATATACTGGCTCTTTATCTCATTATGTTAGTTTATTATGTGGCCCCGATTTTACAATGACATATTTTGTTTACATTAGGCATGTTTTAAACGTTAACGTCTTACATTTTTATATCATGGCCATAAAGTCTTCTGGCTATGAGAAGAGAACCATCAGTGAAACCATAAAAGTCTCAACTATGTACTGCAGAAAACGGTATTTACATTGCCACTAGATAAGTTGATTATGAATCAAATCGACTATATATATATTAATATAGTACTTATATACTGTATCTACCAATGTGTCAGATATTACGATCATGTGATGTGTGGCAGTCCTAACAGTTGAGCTCTTATAACAGATTTATTTATCATTAAATGTTGCGATTGTAAAACCAATACATTATTAAATCGTTAAATGATATATATGAAAGGAAATATTTAGAGAATCGGTTTTGTTTTCTTTTTCTACTTCCGAAATATTTATAAAATCGTCTTTATTAGACGGTCCTTTGTTACATCTTTACTACATATAACATAATGTACGACAATACATTGTTATTATAGTAGGTTCGTACGTAATCAATATGATATATGACGAATGAGATCGATAACTCTACTAAATACTGAATACTGTAGTTTTGGAAAAACACAGAAATTTGCATAAATTCCTATTGATAATAAATTGTTTGCAAGGAATTGTTATTTAAAAACTGGTCCCAGGTGGGGGAGTGATGGATGAATCGCGCTGCTAACACCTGCGTCTGACGCTTTTCATAAAGCGACGTGAGCGGCCACCTTGTGTCCTTGACGTAACGAACTTTTTAAAATTAATTTATCCCAGTACACGCATATCCCACTGTACTAAACAGTCAAGCATTTTATTGTAACGCGACATATTATACTTGGAAATTTTCAAATGCCTGGAGACTACATATTAGTCGTACATACATGAGATGCTTTGACTTCCAATGTGAGGCATAATAACAAAATTTAGTTACAATGAAATCATTATTCCTATTCCGTATCTGAAGTGGATACATACCTCCGCGAATATTGACCTGTCTGCTTATCGCAGTTATTACAATTTTATTTCTAATATAGGTCGTCCGTCAGAAGCTTACTAGTAATATTCATTAAAGTAGTACATGCCTCTGATTTGATCTCTACAATATTTGAATCTATTTCGCGCCACATATATATACAGTATGTTTTTCTTTCAGCTGCCTTTGTTCCTCAACGGAAGAGTTATCAATATTTAACTTATCGTATGATTATCGTGTAATTGACAATACAATACAAACGTATTCTTTCGCGTTACAGTTTGTAATAATAACGCTACAACTATCCATGTTACATTCGTTACACGTACAAAACTGGATCCATTGTTCGCCGTCTGATGAGACAAGAGTATATCGTGCATAGTACCTATAGGTAGAAGTAGTTACGAACTCATTCAATTTTTACGGTAATGGAAACAGTGCTTTGTATAACGTCACGTTTGCTTTAAATAATAAACTAGAGAAAATTATAAAAGAAAACTTAGAGTAATATCTTCAGTACATGCAAATAGTAATGCTTTCTTTGGATTATTTTTACGTCCATTATTAAGGTATGCACTGTTATTATTGTAAATGTAATTGTATTAAGTGACTTTCACTAAGTTTACAATCTTTACCGAGGAAGGTACGCTGACGTTTTATTTTCTTTTGTTTTAGACGTAATATGCCCATATAAAGGACACCGTATTGTCATAGATATCGATATATGTTATCTTCTCTAGATAATATATTGATAGTGTAGATACAAAAGTGTGTCTGAAGAGTGTACGACACTTCCGCAACGTAAAGAGGTCGATTTCGACAATAACCGTCCAGTGTAGACAGAGCCGCACCTGCCGCCGCGCCCTCTTTTCTATCGTCGTCGTAGAGTTGACAGCGCATTTCGGCGAAGGTCTTCTTAGGCCGGCGAGAAAATGTACGCTTTGCCTATGAGTTGCGTTAGCGACTGCGCAGTAACGGTGCCCTAGTTATTTCGGGTGCTGTCCTAGATTCGAACGGGGTCGCCGGAGCCGCAGTTTTCATCATCAGCAGTGGGTTTTATTCGATGGGGCCCCAGCGGGCTATGTGACCTCGTATATACCCACCCGACTTAGATCGGCCCCTAGTTCTAAACGGCCACTCACTCGATAACGTGACTCGTGTCTGAACGATTCGTTCAACGGACGCGTAATGTTTTATAACGGTATTCTATCGAAAAACAGCTAACTGCAAGCGTCAACATGACCACAGACAAAGATATAAAAACGAATAAATAATAGAAAAAATTAAGGGAGGAGCCCTCGGTCCCGCCTACGAGTCTGCACCGTATTATTATTTTACATTTATTATCCTTCGTTATAAACATATCCATATACGGCAGTAGGTATAGTTGAGAAAATATTATAATTTAATTTCATAATTTATAATACGTATTCAAGTTTAATTATATATAAAAAGGAAGTGTAGATACAATATTTATGGTATGCATAACGGTGTATGCATATTATTATATGCCCACAGCTATATTATATACCTTCATAGGTATTTTGTACTAGGTTTTAGACAATTATGAAATTAAAATATTCATATTTACATTTATGTACATTATGTACATGTATAGATATCGTGCTACCTATCGTTCTGTAAAAATTACCTAACAAGAAATCACGACTACAACAAAAACATTGAAGTACAAATATGCTGACGTCACTCGGTAGCTAAACTCCGTCTGTCGTAGTATTTATTTACGTTTATTGATTTATTCTATAGCCTACAACAGAAATTGTAATGCATCTTCCAAATAGGCACACAGAAAGAGAAGAACCGTATCGTTATTTAGTAGAGTGCGCCAAGTTGACGGAGAAGGGGAGTTGCCATTTAGGCCAAAGTAAGCCAAGGCCGGAATAGAGGGGATAACGTTTACACGTGTGACCTAGATAAGACCCGACCGATCACGATGACTCCCGACGGCACCCGAATAGCATTGCCAACACCTTTAGATCAATTAGAAACGTCAGTAATACTAGCTCGGCAATGTTCGGCACGACTCGTCTGTTCCGAAGGGCCTCCATTCGATGCGTACGGATTGCGCCTACGCTGGTCTCGTGTAGTCCGAAGCGAGCGTAGCGAGCGACCACTCTGCTACTCCACGTGGAGCGCCGCAAAGCACGTGTCGTTAGTGGCGGTCACTGACCTGTATCGTAATGTTCCTCTTCGGACTGTCGGTGCTCGGTCCGATCAGCAGTCTCACTTCGTCCGCGCCGATGATCGCTCGTAATGCCATTCCCGCGCTCGAAATAGCGAGCCGGTGGAGGCCGTGGATAATGGCGTCTTTTGCAGCACGGGCGAGTTTAGTAGTTGCGTCGCACGAAGCGGAGTGCATCGATCGCGATTACATCACCACTTGCGTCCTTTCTCTGCGCGCGCAACACGCCTCGCGCCCCTCCGCCGGCCGCCGCGGACCCCCTCGCGCCCACCGCCTCGGCGCCGCCGCTCGCCGCTGTGCCGCACCATTCGCTCCCCGGTCTCCGTTCGCTTCGGTCGTTCCCTTCCAACACTTCTAATACCAATTCAACCTTGCTGGAAGTTTAACTTTAACATTTTTTCAACATGGCTATCGCGTATAACTTGAACGGCGGTCGTTTCTAATATTTCAAATTGTAGTGATTACAGCAATCAAGAAAAGTGTTGGAATTAAATTTTATTACAATCAAATAGTTTTGTAAAATTTTGTGAAATCTTCATTCGCGTCCTACTTTTAGCCAACTTCCGGAACGAGATAGAGTCACCGATTTTCGATTTAATAATGCGGTTATCATTTCGAATATAGGCATCGTATTTTAATTTAAACTAAACGGAACAACGCAAGATATTTAAAAAAAATTCTTAGGGCCAGATTTGTTGAAAAGAAAACCGGGGAGAGGATTTGATTTTATAACTGGTTTTTGCGTTCTTTAATTTTTTTCGAAATATTTCAGAATTGTCGGCTCAAGAAGAAAGAAGAATAGTCTGTCAGGCGTCTGGGGGGGAGGAATAGACTAGACTTTTTCTGGTATAAGTCAGTCTTTTTCTCTCTCCTATACGACTGGCATGAATTGTCATCGACTCTCATCAGGGCTGGAGGGCGCTCGAGCCGGCCGTGTCCGCAGTGACGTCGGGGATTACGCAAGCTGTTACAATAATTCGGCTGCGAAATCTCAGAATTTTCTGCTAATAACACGGCCGCATCATTTCATCAAATTGAACGTGCCCTAAAATATCCGTGGCGTAATCGTTCAGTGTAGCCACCGTGCATACATGATGAAATAATCGTGGAACGGTCGCCCGCTGCGGGAATTGGGCAATCCGCGAGCGAGCGGATGCGCTCCGGCCCCGCGCGGCCGCCGACCTGCCTAAAATATTAACTGTTCTGCACCGAAACGCAAACTCGACCAAATCATTATAGTGAACAATTCATTCAATATATTTTTTTGTTACAGCGTGCTTCGCCTGCCGTACTTCTCTTTCTGGATATGGACCTTCGCAGCTCCGCAATTTTATAAATAATTGTACTGCTTGCGCTCTTTCCGCGATTGAAATTCTATTGTTAATAAAATACTATTACGCTCGGCGTTTGTCGTTTTATTGAAACCCAATTTTTGTTGTTATGATTTTATTATTTTTTGAGTTTCTATTGTTTATTACTTGCTTCTGTTACTTGCTGTTACATGCACACACACATGTCAATTCACTTAACAAAAACATTAGAAAATGACACAGTAACACACGACGCAGAGAGGAACGATGTGGGTTGCACCCCGGGCCCGCCCTCGCGCGCTTGCCCAATGACGTTCCGTATCCTTGTCCTTGAATCTAACGAAACTTCTCAACACTTATTCGTGCTCAAAAAATAAGACCCCGCTGCGGCTTGCGTCCTTGTCTAGCAACTCGAATTTGGCGTTAAAAATGCTTTCGAATTTTTCATTATACATTGAATTAGCTTTGGCATGTGCGACAACAGCTTATCACTGTCAAAATTTTACTCTTCTAAGGGAAATAAGGAAGTTTTATTCAATCACATTGACAGGAACAAGCAGTTTTAACTATTTCAACGATTGTTACTTGTATCTAAAGTTCTCCTTGTCTCATTTTCAAACGCACATAGATTTGTAACCTACTCATAAAAATAATCGTGTGACGGATATCAGGCTGTATTGTTTTAGTAACGTAGGTGTTCGAGTATTACGAGTTTTACGTTGCTTTAGAAATGTATAGCCATCACTACAAGCACCGCTACTAATGGATGATAAGAGGGATGATTTTGAACAATAGTAAGTAGTACTGTTTTAGTATAATTACCACAATATATTAGCATTCTTAGCTTCCGTAAGTTGTGACTTCAAAGAGTCTTTAACACTGTATTATTGAAGACTGTTTATTAGTAAGTACACTAATGATAAGGGACTGTGCTTCGTTCATATGAATTTTAATGTAAGGGTCTCGGCCAAATTCTTACCAGCCTAATATGCAGCTCTGTTTTAATAAAAAACGGTCGTGGGCCTCTTGCAAACCAGTTGTGATTATAATGCACGTCATTATAGCTCTTATTGTCATGTCTGCACTTTATCATTCATCTTTAGTTCAAAAGCCTTTCGTTTCTCTATCCGCTTCTGATGTTTCCACACAAAAATATGTACATATCATCTATAACTATCGTATTATTTCACGTCTTTTTACGTCCCTTTTTCTATATTCTACGCAACGACTTAAAGCGACTCAACCTTAAAGTGATTCCAATTTTTTGAACTTCCTATCTTAACTATTAGCCTGAACATTCTTGAATGTCAACCTCATAATTTCGGAGCAGTTTTAAAAGCTTCTGTCTAGAATTGTATTATGTTAATAACATATGTATAGCTTTTGAACAGGTCAATACCTTGTTCCGGGGATAAATATTTATATAAACAAAGTTAGATAATGGGTTATATAGATATATATATGTATAATTAAACATTTTTGTCGGATTCTAGATTTGATTACATCAATAAGGATAAAATAAATACGTTTTGTATCAAAAATACAATACAAAAAAATGCTTTCTGCCTACACTGTTAGAGATCCGGCGTGACGGTATGGTAATAATAAAAATACTATAATATATGAACAGGTATGTAGGTATTCTTCTGATAAGAGGAGGTACCAATGTTTTGCCTGCCTTAGTTTATAGCATAATAATACAAGTAATAATTTTTAAACATTGGCATGACAATCAATCAAACATTTTTTAAATATAAAGCATTTTAATTTTTGGCATACACTTAATATAATAACAATATAGTTCATTCATCAAGAATCATGTCGTTCTTAATTAAATTAATAAAATAAAATTATAATTACAATTTATTGATACAGATTACAGACTGTTAAGAGAAAACAAAACTGTTGTAAAACTACGTGGGTTACGTTCGATCGTGACGAAGATCAAAATTACAAACGCACAAAGAACAAAGGAAATGAAAACAGATTCAAAGTTACATTGAAAGACATAGCGGACAATAACTGTTACAAGTGCGGATGGCGGGGCTCTGGCTTGCCAAGTAATGGTGCGGGCAGGTGAAATTAAATTGTGTGATTAAAGATTGCAACAATATAAGCTCCAATTATATACTTATGAATTGGATTATGTAAACGTTAATAATGCTCTAAATTTAACATTTCGCATTTTTCTGCGCGGTAGTAATTAGTAGGTAGGTAGTATTAGTTCATATGGTAGGAGGTATGTACATAAATCGTAACATAAATCATACCAATAATTATATTGATGCCCCTAATCATTATCTTGTACTTAAAACAACAGATTTAGAGATTTTACTATTTAAGAATTATAAGTATAATGTTTGACAGATCGTATTAAGTGTATAGTAATATAAAAGAAGCAATTGAAAAGTTTAATTGATTGCGTCACAACCGCGCCGTTAACCGCCAAAAAGTGAAAATACCTTCTGATAAACGGCATGACGTAGTGGGAAAGTGGGAAAGTGAATAGGGAAATTGATATTCATTGTCCTTAAGTGGCATTCTTCGTAATATCGTGGCCATTGTTATAAATACACTCTTTTCTCAAATAAAATGTATGGTTAGTAAATGATTTATAAGTCACAATTTGTGGTTTTCGTTTGAATATAGGTACTATCACGGAAGTGTATTGATAAATAACTTAAATATTGTATCATGCATAAAATATTAACGATCTCAATATTCATTTACGTTACGAGAAACAAAGTTATTATGTTGATCTATAGTTTTCGATTAACCAACCTCAATTATTATTTTGAAATTTGTCTACAGAAATCACTGTCGGTTGTTTGACACCAGTGCTAGACTCTTAAGGATGATTTGGAGTGAGAAAATATTGTTTTGTTACTCAAAAACCCATTTAAATAATAATAATTAATCATTCAATTAAAATTGAAGTACACTAAGTAGAGCACATTATTTAAGAAATAGGATAAGAATAAAAACAATGCAGAAATGCTTTTAGATAGTAGATTGGAACAAAAGTTATAGTTTGGCCATTTATCTTATTAAGGTAAGGTGAAGGTGGTAACGTAAGGTAAACGTATTAAGGTAAGGTGAGGGGCTTACACTGTGAGAAATTGCAGAAAAATATGTAAGTTTCATAACTTTGACATAATATGTAAGCATGAGTCACTTGTAATGGGTGTAATTATTAACCCATCCACAACTGCCAAAAATTATCCATTCGTTTTAAAAGCCAATGAGGAACACTTTGTAGCTTGTATTCCATATTCTCTCGAATCATATTTTTTTGGGCCATTTTGTTTTTTTCTCAATTTGAAATATTGCAAAATACTAGATGATTCCTAAAATAATTAGGATTTCTTTTGATTTGTTATACAGTAACACAACGTTTCATACCGTACTGTAGGAGAAACATTAATCCCACAGGATCGATATGAGACGGTGAATTTATGTTATTCGTTATTTGTGTAGGTACAACCGATATACTCGTATAATTGGACTCCGTTCCTCAGAATCCATGTTGATTCGGAGAAAAAACATTATTTACTAAGCTCAATTTCATCTGGGAAATACTTCTTTACATTCATATTTATCTCAAGTTTTTTATTTAATGTTAGGTCACGCCCTGAAAATGTTATGGTATTAAAATGATTTGTTTACATGTTCCCAGCAAATTTTTAATAGAATATTAGCACTGGGAACATGTTATCTACCGTCATTTAGAAAATAAGTTCTAAGTAAAAAATATTACCCATTTTTAATTTTTCATATTATGACTATGGTATAAATAGAAATGGTGATAAAAAATGTAAGTAAAACAAGGGCTACGTGCTACTCTGTGCGCTAGGCCGGAACTAGAGTCTGGCGCACTTTCTGCGCTTAGATTTGTGTGGGCAGCTTGGCTGTTCTGGAGTCGAATAAATACAATATTTAACCAAAATAAATGTCATAAAAACATCTAATAAGAACGGTTCGTGCTAACCAGAACGTAAAAAGTTTTCACTTTTTAATTACTTACGTTAAATTTTAAAACAGTATGATAATTATTTTACAATATAAAAGTTCATAATAAACATTTTAAAGATGTAGAGACATTGCAAACGCCAAGTGTGGTTAATTACTACGAGTGTGGTATACGGAGTTGTCGGAAAACAGCGAAGCGCGACCCTTGGAACCGCCATTCAATTAAAAGTCGATGTCTGTAATTGGAGTGGTTATGACAGAGCAGGATGATTAATACGGTACCTTTTGACAGAATTCACATTATTCGATCTATCTTGAATATCGAACACATCTGAATTCCAACATAATATTATTCGGACTATTTTGAATTTCGCAAATCTACGTTTGATCTTAGTCCAAAATTATATTGTTCGAACTCACTTGAATATTGAATACAAACTAATATATTAGTAATATTACTGTTTTATCTCATAATCGCAATTTTTAATATACCACTGCTATATAAAAACCATTAATTTTCTGTTCCCAATAGTCATTAAACACATGTGCATCCTAAATATTATGTAGAACATTAAAACAAAAACGAGACTAATAAAATTGTTCCACGCTTTGCAAAAGGGTACCCGAAATGAGTTACACTGTCATATAGTAATTGCTTATGTTTCTCAAGGCAAGTCGGGATAATTGGCTGCGTCTAAATGGCCCCGTCCTGTCACGCTCTTCGCAGAGCCCGAGAGACAGAGCATCACAATTGCTCTGAACGTCCTTATTGCTGATACCTTGACCCATATTGAAACCTACAACGACTATGAGTATATATGTATTGATATCAAGCAATTTGTCCGCACGATTGTGCGTTCGAGAACCTGTGAACCGAGAGCCAGTGGAGTAGGTTTATTAACGGTCGTATGCGGCTGGTACACTCATGATAATTGGTCGTGCCTTAATGGACGCATCCTGCAACGCTCTTCATGTCGTCTGGGAGACCAGTCATGCGCCTGCCTCCATCCTCTCTGCTAATACCTTGACCCCAATAATTGCAGCTATGTGGGATCAGATTGTTCGCAATTGATCTCACGTTATCAAGAACTGTACAATTTAGTATCAACGTTGATATGAAGTTTTACCTGAAACTAACGGTCAAGCATCGCTTAGACATCGCAGTGCATATACTACCAAAATATCAAAATGAGCACAAATAAGATACCGTTTATTATAAAAATTCCATTTATTTTATCAAATGTGA
Organism: Myscelus amystis hages; assembly: GCA_018244895.1. NCBI lineage: Eukaryota > Metazoa > Arthropoda > Insecta > Lepidoptera > Hesperiidae > Myscelus > Myscelus amystis. The sequence goes on along the minus strand of DWQT01002382.1, from coordinate 2,822 downwards.
GTAGTGTGACAACTGTAGGCAAGATCAAATATTTTTCTTATAATGTACTAAACTAGTGAAGTTTACAACGTAATGTTACCATGTAGGCATAAAAGGAACTATCTATGTATGCTTATCTAGAGCGTTAATTTATACAGCTGATTAAAAAAAATATCGTTATATTTTTATTACACCTTTTTTAATCAAAAATCGTAATCAAAAAAGGCCTAAATCGCGATTCAAAAGGAACGTGAGGGTGTGCCTTCGTCCTTAAGCCGTTTTATCGCATCGATATCCCAACGAACGAGTTAAAAATGTATCATATGAGTAAGTGTGGTCGATGTACCTACTCGTATATGAGGGAGTACTGCTAGGCGTTCATTAGTGCAAATTTGATCACGTCCAGTTGAAGTATGAAATTTGTTTGAAGCGTGGCCGGCCCTCCGCCCTTTTAATTACTTTCGATAAAATCGCAGTCACCAAACGGCCCCTGTCTAATCGAAATTATTGTTATTTGTTATTGCTGTTATTGCTAAAGCTAACTATAATTATATCAAGCATACATGCATTCCTTTACTATTCGCTATTTATTGGAGTCTACGGAGACCAGGTAAAAAAAATCTATAAGATTTTTTGTGACAGAAGGAAATCTTGTATCAGTAGATCAGTGAGTGCGAGACATCAATGATTTCTGTTTGGGACCATTGATATTTGCCTATTTCTCGCATGTGCCTTTAAATATTTATGACCAAAAGAGTAATATTCCGGAACTTTATATTACGAAAACATTTATGTGTAACAAATTTGTCACTACAGAATCGATGTTTGTATTATCATTAATCTCACGTTTTCAGTTCATTGTCCTTATATTTTGCAACTGTAAACGTTATTACGAATGGAATCAATGGATGCGATGAGATTTTGAATTACATCCTGTTTTATTAAAACCATAATTAGAACAAAAGGCTTAGAACAAAAACAACATAATATAAATAAAGGTTGTTTTTTGAAAAAATATTTATTTATATTCTGATTTTGAAAAGGTCATTTTTAAATTGTAAGTTATTTATGAGGCTGCCTGTAATTAATATTTTTTTACAAATTTAAAGTAAATTAGTTTTCTTATAAAATCTTTTCTTTTCGTCGCAAGAGACCGATAAGCGATAAGCACCGAGCAGGAACGAAACATTCATTAAACGTGGCAATAAATTCATGGTGAAAAATTATAATCGCATATCAAGTTGGAAGTATTCCGGATAGAAACTGGAACAAGAAATCCCTTTTTAATATTATAATGGTGGCAGTGGGACCTACTAGAGAATTGTTACTTGTTAATACATACTGCATATTTATGTACATCTGTGTTGGAGCTCCGGTAAGATTACCGCTCTACTGGAAATACGAAGCTCTTTACATAGATTGAGAAGCTATAAGTAAAGTGTAAAACATGTTGTTTATAACAGTTCCGTGAGCTTATATTATTCGCACCCGATGTATGAATATTTAGCGTCGATTCACATCACGGCTCGCGGCAGGTGCAATTATTATCTACATAATCAGACGGCGAGTAAACACATCGAGTTCTATACTTCCCATCTAATTAATTACACATAACATATACCTACCGAGTTGCTATTACCTCACAGGGCCAATATATACTATTTACATATCTTTGAAATCGTTAGTGGATAGGTACTTCCTGTCTGGAGGATGTCTGCTTGAACTTGTTTTTATTAAAATTTAAAATAATGCTTTTGATGTAAAAATAAATTAAAAAAGGTAGAGATATCAGTCATAAGAGGACGCTCTCGCCTATGTACGTACATATTTAAACAAAACCAAATAGAAAGGACTGTTATTGTCAAAAGATCGTTACTGTCAGGTGCCTATCAAAAAATTTGTTGATGAATCTTGCTTATAACAAAATTGTAGGAATCGCACAGTCAGTAAGCATTGTAGGCTTAAAATGAAGAGAGTGAGATGATAAGAAACACTGAGAAATATAAAAAAATAGACGTTAATTAGTATTGGTCACCCAATCATGCAAATAAAGTATTGATAATACGTAAGCCATGCTTTACCGTGGACATAAGTACTACTGACCTAATATGTAATAATAAAAATAACCAATTACGTAGATACAAGTACAGATGACTATTTTGGTAACGCAGTACACGAAGCATATGAGATTACGTCCTAATAAGGTTTCCTTGCGTAAATTAAATAAAAAAAATTATAACCACAATCCGAGAAACTTATAGTATAGCAATGTGAGCATCACACATTATTATTCTTTAACTTGTATTTACAATATTTTGTGGAACTTCTGAATGTTAGTCAATACTGCTTATGTTCTTCTTATGCTTTTTATTCTTAGCGATAGTGGAATAGTTGGTTGGAAATACAGAAATTACAGGTAAGGTGACATTGGTTACGAAGGTACATAGGAGACACGCACCTTAGAGACGTTATAGAAATGTCTAGTGTTTCTGAAGTGTGCAAAGTCTGCCAATCTGTACTTGGCTAGCGTGATAGACTTTGGTCTAGACTTTGGTTTTAGGCTTTGGCCTAAAACCCTCACACTATGAGAGGAGGCCTGAGTCCAGCAGTGGATGAAAAAAAGGGTCGGAAAAAATCTTTCAACAATGTAATATACTACTGGACTAGATACAAATGGTACACGTAACTCCCTCGCTTTTCTCCGTTATCGCAGCAGGTGAAACTATTGATTGATTTAACCCACATTGCTATAAGCAAGATTGATTTGACTTAAGGCGGGGTACAACCTCAAAACCTGATTTTCAAATCACGTTTATGGTAAGAAAGAGTGAAGATTTGGAATA
>DWQT01002381.1:0-14277 GCA_018244895.1 Myscelus amystis hages | reverse complement strand
AGCAGCAATAAAAAATATTGCGACAACGGCAAAATCATTTATATGGCAAAGCAACGTTTGCGGGGACAGCTAGTATATAATATGAATAACGGGACTAATTCCGCAGACGGCTAGCTGATTCCAAATTTTCCTATTAAATAGCACTTCATTTCGGAGAAATATAACCTACACAATGGTTAGAGTATAATGATATCACAGAAAACAGATAATAGAGCATTCTGCCATCAATCCGTTTCTAGAACCATCCCCGCTGAATTTACTTTTGATTGTAAATAGCAGAATTTCAATTACTTTGTCCAACGCACAAAACGTTCCATTTCAGTAATCAGGTAAATCAAAACGCATTATTGATTGATCTCGACGAACCTTATAAGTAATGAATACAGATGTCTATTCCCCATGATAAACACTTAACATTAAGCGTCGTGCACGCTTGCTGTTTCTATAATACGGACGAAAAAAATATCCGAATATTCTCGAACCGAACGGCTTAGCCATTTCTCATTGCGGTCTAAAAAATCCAATACGCAAAAACACTAAGCGTGAGCGCGTTCGTGAATAAATAAAAACATTTCACTTATTGCGCCAATTTTTCTGAATCGCGGCCGGCACCGAGTGGAATCACTACAAAGTTTAAACTAGTATAAATAACCGCGACTTATGTACATGGGCCATTATACTCGAGAACTCTTTACTTCTTAACAGTCGATACTCGTTGCCTTTATTGCGAAACTTTTGCAGGCATTCCTCTTTTATTACTCCAATTTCGTACGGCTAAGCCTACCCTGCGGAGGGGATGGCCCGCGATCTTTATTATTTAGATTTCGATCGCCGGGACGTCTGCGAGAGATAATAGATTGCGTGCCACTTGCTAGGGAATCGACCTTATGATTCCTTGGTAACTCTTGACGGCTGGCAGTTTAGAAAACCAAACTTTCATAATGCAAAATATTAGTATGCGTGTCCGAAAACCGTCTTTTTATCAAAAAGTACAAATAAATATTCAAGCGTTTGACCATCTTTGATAATTTTCATATTCATTACTAAGATTTGTTTTGAGTGTTGAACCACTTAAATATGATCTGTGATCCAGTTAAACGCCTATGTATTCATCGCGCTTTTTAAATCTGAACTGAACTCAACTTTGAATCAGAATTCAACTTTGAAGAAATTCACAACTTTCAGTTACAGCGACAAGCACTAATATTACAAAATCCATACCCGTCCTAATATACCTAAGGACTTGTTTAAAAACACTACTACATTATTTAATAATAAAACAATTCGACCATTTTTTTAACTATTTACAATATAATTTTATGCGGATATAAAGCATAAAATTACATTAAGTTTGTCAACCGTTTATCGATTTCGCTTACCTGACCGTTCGTGACCGTCTATGTACCTACGGGAATAGAAAATGCGCAATTTCATCCACAACATCAAAGTTCGCAACCAATCATTAGGTAATAGTGGATGCAAATCGCCTTGTTGACAGCGGGCCACATTCGCGGAATAGAATTATCAAGTAGCACCGCATTTACTTCGGAACTGCATTGAAACGGTCCGGCGTGGTTGATTTAAACTCGGTTAATTTATATTCTAAAACAGAATCGTTCCTGTAACATATTGAAGCTGGTGCACGGGTGGTTAGTCAATGTCGGACGGCTACGTACCTTGATAGGTGTAATAGGAATGGTCATAGTTACCAGCGCAATACAGTCGAAGATTCCGTTCGATATGGACATCGAACGAAGCGTATTAGATTAGAAATGTATGCCAGCTGCTATTTAGCAAACCACCCATGCCTCGAACTTTCCTGTAATGAACAGGACCAGTTATCTATACCAATATTGTATCTACAATGCGGCATTACCGTTGCTACGTTAAACACGGCGAGCACAAAAATGAAACATTTCGCTAGAATGTAACCAAACTTATTTACTGGACGTAAATATTCTTCGTACGAACGGCGGTAGTTTGGAAAAAATGCCGAACGTAAAATGGCACATCTATTTTCAGAAGTCGACAGTATATTATTCTGCGTATTGACATAAAGCTTAAAATTATTTTGATCTGAAAATATTTTCTATTATTATTGTCTATGTTCTACTTTTTAAGCACGGCTGTATGGTCACAGAAACTGTAATGAAATATTCGACAAAGTCGTATTAATTTATTTGCTAACTTCGGACAGTACGAACACTTTTATTACTTTCCCTATAATGTATGTAATATTTCTAAGCACCTGTCCATATTATCAGGTGACAATAACTGTACTAATTATTTCCCTGTATCTGCAATTATAAGTTATAACTAATGTAAAAGATAACAATAAAATCACTTGCACTAAATGCTCAATTATCAATGGTAGTATCAATTTAATTACCACTTTCAGAGGCGTGTTCGAAAAAGTATTCTAACTGGAAGTTACATTTAACTTAAATACAGAAAGAAATACATTTTCATGGAGGTATGGTGGAAAATACACCAAGCCTCCCGGAATTTCCAAAGAGACCCATGCCCAGTTACTTTACCACCCACATAAGCCAGAATTTGTGCGAGAGAACCATTTGCATGAAAAGCTCATACCACTAATAACAACATTTTATGCTATATACGGTATCCAATCAAAGCCCACAGATAAAACAAATGTGTAATATTGCCAGTTGAAGCGTCTGTACTGAGCAACACGAGCTTAAAGCGAGCTTTCGCTAAACCAAACACACCAAACTGGCTTTAACGCAGCAGCTAATTGACTCAAGAGGATAATTCCAACCCACAAACGTATCTGCTTATGGAATTCAGATAACAGAAAATCGCAATTTTGAATATTTACATATTTGCAATCTATTCCGTGCTTCTCTAGATGCGAAACTTTCAAACTCCATTGCGAGGACGGCCTGAACCAAACAACCTGTTTCATTGCGACAAAAGGGTATTAATTGGAATTGGTAAAGTCAGCGGAAATTGTTAAACCACTTATAATGTATTTTCAATTAACATTATGTATCGATCACGACAGAGAACGACTTTCGAATAGTTACTTAATTTAGTTTACGTCTTATATGCGTGTATAATAACCGTATATCACAATGTTTGTTCGCGATGGACTCTTAAATTCGTTTTAAAATAGAAATGTTAGAAATCTTAACATTGATAGCAGTCGAGTTGATAAAACGTATTACAATACTGTGATAATGAATGATTATTACACGATTTATATACAATATTAACAGAAGGGTATCTTGACGTAAAGTGGGCATACATCACGGACGCATTAAACAGTCCACGTTCAAAATATCCGCATTGTCCGAGGGTATGTTACGTCTCCTTCAACGCAATCGTGGAGACAGTGACACGGGTTGTGGACACCCCCGCCCACCCTTGATTATGATAAACGACTTATGAAATTAAAACGGTCGCGTACAACAAGTTGCCATTCAAATGAATAAGCCCTTTGTTGAAATTCATTCCCTTGACAAATCGCTCCTCTGCACTGTACATTGTCCGTTAAATTAAATGGGTCGCCCATAGAAATCGCTGGAAGGCTATGCGAAGACAAAAAGATAATGCGTCAATCGCGTCCTCGTGGCGTGCCCGTACAACCTGTGGGAAGCGTCAACCATATTGGATTTCTTAATCAAGTGAAAGATTTAATCTATAGAGTGTAAAAAGAGTTTCGCTGAAAATAAGTAACAATAGCTTTGTAAAAGCTGTCCGGACAGATCTTTGTTACTTGATCTAAATTACACACAGTAATTGCTAGACAGGAGCAGTATTTAATATCAGGTCTAATCTTTTCAGACGAGGCTCAAAGACAGCTTACGAAAGAAATTTTCATCTCGAGTTTATGGTAGAAACGTGAAAAATGTCAATGTAATTTACAAGACAAAACACCTCGGTCGATATCGCCGGAGCTGTAATAATAATTTTACTGGCAGCGATACCTATGAGCAAGGAAACAGTGCAAAGGTAGATAGATATCCGTTGCGAGCGATCTCTGACATCGTTCCAATAACTTTGACATCCGCTATCTTCGCCCGCGCCTTCTCCCGTTTCCTCGCTTACAAATTTTCGGCCGAACCAGACAGTAGTTTGTTTTCTTTGTGTCATTTCCTTATCGCTCTGCCAAAATACGTTCCGTGACTGTTACATCAGTCGAAACATGCTTCAGGTGAAATATGTGTGTGAAATAAGTGTTGGACCTTTAAATGATTCGCTAACAAAAAATATACGCGAACACCGCACAATAAAATTGTTCGTTACAAATGAAACCACACTGTCCACTCCATTACAATTTTTTAAAACAAAACTACGGCACGAGTCTCTCATCGCCGGCACACGCACACATTTAAAACGGGAATACAATACAAAAGCAATTATTTGCAAAAATCTCTTTGGAAATACCGGACAACTGCTTGTCACAGGTAACCACAATATTACCAGAAATATTTTGTGTTGCTACGAGCACTTGCCCTGCACGTTTCCATATGTTTTTTCACAAAGGTTTAAAATATTTGACCTTAAATTAAATAAATTCTGTTACATGTTTTTATTGTAACGCGTCCGAACGAATTAAGGCTATTAAAATGTTTTACACAGATTCATGGTAAAAATGTGTTGAACTGATGAAATACCGCGAATGGTGTTTGTGGGTGCCATATGTTACATGCTCTTGCATAATAATATTATACATGTATATCTCGCATTAAGTTAAAATGGAATTGAACTGTGCATTTCATCAGATGACAGTAGTACTTCAATCCGCCTTTATCGATATATTATAGATTAGACTAGGTTTATATAGTAACGTATGTATAATTATTATTGCTGTTATCTTAAATGTGTTCCATGAATCCTCTGTAATCTGTGGTTGAATCTCAATTTCTCAGTGGCGAATGTCAAGATGTTGACACCATTTGTCGCCACTTGCATATGCTCTACGCGACAGAGTTCTATGCAGCGAAACAACATCTATTTGATTCTTATCTCAACCCCCAACCCCGGACCACTGCAGTCCCTCCTCCGCAAACGTCCAAAATATAAACAGGTAAAATGTTTTCTTTGTGAAGAAAAACTTCGTTCCGCGGACAAGAAAGTCCATCGTATTTCAAATGTGATGTATGAAACTCTCTTGAACTGTCCGCCATATTTCATATACAGTTTCGGACATTTACGTGTGTATCGAATAGGTACCATTAAGGGCATCCTGCGCGACCAAAAGATAATCTCGGTAACACCCTCGGTTATTTACGATTTTAGTTACCTGTATAGGTACCCTAAATGGTGCCGGATTAGCTAACAAAACAAAATAAACCCCAGTAAACGACTGAATTTTAACATCTATAAAGCTGACGAATAAATTATGTTTTCTGTTGAATATTTACAGTTAAATTCCTTTGTCTTCGGAACAAAAAGTATTTCGAATAATCGCCAAAGAGAGGCAGAATGAACAGGGCCGAAGAAAAATTCCTTAACGCTAACGCAGTAAACCGTAGCTGAAACTCAATAAAGTGCAAGAATTTGTCGAAACTGTCCAAATAAAATGAAATTTTAATAGAATTCATCTCGCAAAATGTTTCCAAAATCATAGTGGATGATAAAACTTTTATTGGCTCTCTATTGTCTCTAGGGAGGGCATAGGTGAGCGGTGTGGGCGTGCGATAAGCGGGCGGCCAGCGGAAGCGGAAGCGACTCTCCCGCGCCCCCGCCGTCCTTCTTCGCCGTCCGCTCAAAACTAGCGTAGGTACGTACTCGGCAAACGCTGAACCAAAAACAATTGCTACTTTAGACAACTCCGACACAGTCTGCACTAACAATGTTTCCGGAGTACATTGGATTCATTTAAAAACACGCTCCGATACATACCTAACCAAGTTTAAATTAAGTATCGTAGTTTAAAACTGTTGCTATAAAAACTACTTACGATGCGGAGGAAATTGCATCGATTCTTATATTATTTCTGAAGCGGGCTCGGCGCGGCGCGCCGAAGAAATCGAATCTAAATTCATCGAAAGCAAATAAAAGTGTGGAACTGCGAAAGTTCCACTATGCAATTAAACCGCACTTTGCTGGTACAATCCCTTGAAATAAAGAACTTTGAGTGTGTCCTTTTTGCAGGCATTCGTTTATTTCTTGCCGCGTCCATTGTACTGAGAGTAATGTGGCACTGGACGCAATAATGGAGATACCTGGACGCAGTAGCACTAGATCGCCTCTCACCTTACCAGGAGCATTATTGTTACTATCAACTATCATATTACGCACGTAGATGGTTAATTTAAAAAATAGCTCCCCATTATTGCTTGTTACGTTTAAAGTACACTAAATTTCAACTTTGTAAACGTAAAAGTATAAGGATTCTATATATTAGTAATCAATGAAATAGAAATGGTTCCTTAAATTGTCGATCACTTTATAATGTTACTAGCATTGAAGCTTAATGACACGGGTTGTTTTTACGAAGTCAGCCTGATGCTCTGGCGCTATATCCATTTACATTTTATATGGTAACTATGACATTCCATATCCTAGTCGATCTTTTGTCTTTCTATGATATTTTTTTTATTAATCCATAACAAAAGTTTCGTGAACCTATACAGAAGATTTCGTGAATAACGCAGTGAAAATGTAGGGATAAGATTTCCCAAAGTTACTGGATTGCTAAGTTAGCAATATGTTAGAAACAATATGACGGTTGGCACCTGTCTGAAATGAGCATTGGAGAATGTTGTAGCAGTGGACGTATTCTTAACCGTAGGTACGATTATATACATACCGATTACCAGTCTATTGTATGTTCATCACATACTTGTACTAAATCGATTGACCAGTCATTGATCGACGGTCAGTTGTTATTTTGGTAAACTGCAAAATTGCGTTCTTCGTGAAGCTTTGGTATTCTCGGAATGTGTACGTACATATGTATTTAGATATACATACTGAACGAATAGACGTTACTGCTATAAAAATATAAACAAAGACAACCTTAAACTATCCATGAATGAGCCATTGTCAGGCGGTAGGTATCCAGTAATTCCTTATAACTGCACCTTAAGACAAAATGCGTCGTTCTGCGACCTCGGAGTAAGAGAAATGGAAAATCATTTCCTTTCATACTATAGTTACTGTTGTGTAACAAAGCAAAAAGCACTCTTACATTCCGGCATTTAGCCGGACTTTCTACTTAAACGTTTCTCTATACGCTCTATGCAAATACACGTACAGTGCGAGTTCATTTTGCTCCACAGAGATTTCCGAAAAGAAAATTATTCCACTTCAAATGGATCTTCTAAATCGAGATCCGCCCATTGATTCATGGTTCAATAGGGCGCCCTTTTTCCCCTCTTTCAAATATCAAACAATAGTTTTAAACGGAACAAAGAATTGCACTCATTGGAAAGCTTTCTTTGATTCGTCTCCACGTTGGAAATTGTTAGTAACGGAATAAAGGAGAAAATACATCGAGATTTTAGGACACGAGCACAATTCCATGAAAGAAAATACACTTGTAAACACTAGAACGAGACTATATCCTGTTCAAATGTACGTATTTTCCAAGAAAGATACGAAACATAGTGCTTCTATTTTGAATTCGAAATCTACAGATGCTCCTAATGTAGATATAATTTGAATACACTTTTATTAAAAGGTATAAATCTCACTTACGGTAGTTCTAATGTATGGCTATTATTGTATAATAATGTAGACACATACACATAAACACGATGTGATCCAATTTAGTCCTCAGGGGCAGCAATGCATCTGTAATTGATCTGAAGTCCGTGTTGTGTTTGAGGTTGGACACAAAGTGCGTTGTGAGTTCGGTTTTCCGAAATTTCAGTTGATTAATGAAACTATAAATGAATTTAATATATTGTACAATTGCTATTTAGATTTTTATGGAGATTGATAAAATAACAATCTCCAAAATATACATTGCAAGTTGCATTGTTAGTACGAGTAGTTAAGTGCTTTTAGATTCTCAGTTACAGTTAAAACAATGCAAGCTCAACCTTTAACAAGGAAAGAACTAAGTAGATTACACAACTGGCACCACATAAAGCGCCAAGTGCGGTTTTGTGGCGCGAATTTAGTGGATCTGCGGCGCAACTCAGCAATAGTCTTGCTCTGCGAAGAAGCCTAGACACTCTCATATGATTACCTTGCAATTATAATAGAGAGAAATATGCCTGCCAGCTACATGACGGTTGTTGTTGTGAATATAAGAAAGAACAAAAAAAAGAAAAAAGAACAAATGTATGAATTATTGGAAAAATTTCAATAATTCATACATTAATGTAAACTTAATATAAATGCCAAATCCATTTTCCTATTTCAACAAATATATTCATAATGTCAGAGAACGAGTTGTATGAAAACTAATATGAGAAGAAATTAACTGAGTAGAATTTCCAACTGTTAGTAGTACATAAAGCGACTTCTGCGGTTTTGTGGCAAAAGCTTACCGGATCTGCGGAGCTGATCTGTTGGTTAGTTTTATGCTATGAAGAATCAACCGCAAGTGATCCTTTGCCGGTGTTATTCAGTATTCATAAAATGAATATCCGATCCGAAACTCCGAACAAGATTCATTATTTCTGTATTCATGCATGAATAAATTCTCAAAAGCTCATCTCTCTTTCATTTATTGTATATTAAACGACTTGCTTTACTAAAATACATACACAAATAGCCAAATATGCTGCAGTATACAGTATCTACAAATTTGTAGGGACGCAAACATTCATCAAGATGTTAATACTGGTGTAATTCCATTTTAATGTATTTTCACTTAATTTGGAATGTTATATTTGCGTACATTACATACCGTACTAGTTGTGGAGCTGGGGCAGAGATACGAACAATATTTGAGCACCCACTCGGCACTGTGGTGCTGAGGAGTTGGCTAATGAGCAATACATAAATGCTTATACGGATGCAACGATGATGTTTATTTTGCCTATTTTAATATTGTAATAGATAAGATATTGAAATAATAAATTGTTTTGGTCTGTTTTTGACCAAGCGTGCCCAACATTATTTAACTTAGTATCTTCAGTATGAGAATTAACCTTTGCTCAGCCGTGAAACAATAAAAGGGTAAGAAAAAATATGACTTAACCTTGCATATCGTTTTCAATCCACAACTAAGCGTAAGAACTACAAGCGCCTAATTTTTACGAATATTTAAAATTGTTTCCATTAACCGCCAACTTAATTGTTTTGGGTTAGCAAGTTTATACAAAAATGGTTAATTATCTTCACACCCCAGCATTGATTAAAGGCTAATAATATCACGTTATTATTTACTGGCTACAGCAATAGGTCCACTTATTATTATGATTATTAATATATTTGTTTATTACAGATTGGAACTTGAACTTTATAGCCGTGAACTATTTCAAATCATTCGAAGATTGTCTAAATCGAAGTTTTCAAACAACACATGCCAATCTACAGGTTTATTTATATGGAGACATTGAATTTAAAAATGGAAATGGGTAAAGATATACGCTTAACGGTAACAAGGAGGAGGTAAGGTACAACTCGGGCACATATAGTGCGGGCGCTGCGGTTTTGTGGCGTGCACTCGCCGCGACACATTCCAGGGAACTTGCGGCTCAGTTCCCCGGCTGGTTCCGCACTACAAAGAACAAACCGCCTCCTGCACGACGTCCGACTGCGTTGCAAAACCATTACTATGTACATATTATGATTACAAAAACGACCTTTAATAAATTTCTCCCACTCCTAACTCGGAGTGCTTCAAGCGACGACAATCCAAATTTAAAAATCCTTGTATTGCTTTAATCGCTTATTTTACAATGTTCGTAATCCTCTTCCGAACAAAATGTTTAAAGGTATTTTTGACCAGGTAGTTAGATTATGATTTATTTCTTTTCGACACATGAGGTTTCCGGTCTTTTGAAGTCTATCCAAGACACCTGTATTATTGTAATGAGAGACCATATAGCGTTTCCGAACGCTCGACGTATTAGCATTTGCAATGTCAGGGCGATGATGCCTTGAGCCATGCGATAATGGAAACAATTATATCAAAGTGAACTGTAAGTATAAATGTGATATTATATTATCCGTATATGAAAATACCTTAAAAAACCGCGTTGTGATTTTTTTCCACGTTTTAAAGTGCTTAGCTGGAATTGAGACATATTAAAAAAGCGTCAATAGCAAAAATATTCAAATTAATCATATGTAAGGGCTTGTTAAATCCGACAAGGAATATATATGACAAACTCAGTTTGAAGAATGTTGTCATTATATCTTGATATAGTTTTACAAACCCAATATCGGAATGGCATATTAAATATATTCACGCTAATTGCACTTGCAAAATTCTACTCATACTTAAACAAACAGATTATTCATTCATTAATCAAACTACACGTTTAAATATAGACGTGGAAAAAGACTTTAACCTTAAAACAATCGTATAACATTTATAAACACAACCAAAACATAATACACAAATACATAACATGCTGATTTTAGATTAGCAAGTAGTACGATCGTAATACATAACCTTATTTCTACATAAACGCGCCCTAAGGAGCCATCATCGGCTCCTGCTAAGCAATTACATTTCATATGTACCTCATTTACATACACCAGAAATGAGATTTGTACTCAAACCAAATTAAATTGTGCTGCCGTGTGTTCCGTTTGCCGGTCATGACTTTAGGTTCACTTTAATGGCTGAGAGGGAATATTACATTATTGTCAGCTGCAACCCACACGTGTACCTATACTGATCTTCGTATTCGCATCATAATCCAGTACCACTGTGGTGTCCATGGGCAGAAATACGCTAACTCGACTTTTTGATTATTCTCAGCCGCATTAAAGGCCTCCCACGAAGTTTGGGTTTTAGAAACTATTCGTACATACTCGTATAATACAAATTCCGAAATATCGATTGAACTATTCTACAACACATTTACAGCAGTTTCGTGTATATTCAATTCAAAAAGGTCGCTTTGAATCGAATCAAATAAATAATTATTTCCATATAAACATAACACAACACATTAAGGTGGTGGAACCCTCTGTGGTTCGACTGAGGCGGCTCAACGCCACACCTATTTCTGCCTTATAACAAGCAGTGTTAAGCGCCGTGGTATGGTAAGGGAGACATACTTTTTCGAGGCATTCCAGCTTAGTCCGCAGGAGTAGCGGCGCATCTGTGGTCGACCTGAGATAGGAATGAATCTTATCCGGGGTCGATTACAAATGTCCATGGGCAGCAGTAGCCACTTACCATCGGGTGGACTGCATGCTCGTCTGCTACTTCTATATTATAAAAAAAAGCAAAAACACATAACAAGGATACAAAATACCAGGTAGTTCCCGAAGGCTCGCCAAACATCAATCGCAATACATTTGTCTGTCGCCAACGGCACATCTCAATTGGCGATAATCTGCGCAATTTGGCGAGCGTTCCGCTCACATTAATTTTCTTTGCCAAAAAATTATACCGACATTGAATTACAGTATCGTAACGGTGTCGCGGCGAGGTTCTTGCGAGGCTTTCACATCGAGTGCGGTAGGAGGGGTGTATAAATATCGTATAATTACGACTCGCCCCAGACCCTAATCCGTGTTGAAACATCGCTTGCATCCGATACAAGTACGCTCGAGTGGTTCCTCGGTGAGCAGGCATTGTTGCCAGTTGAACAAAGCGAAGAGCCCTTCGCGGCCGGTGTGACCTCGCTTCGCCCTCTCGCCCTCGCGATACTCTTTGTGATAGCACGTTTTTAGGCCGACACCGCCACATTATAAATTGACTGTGTTGATAACAAGACACTTCCCAACTTCGGCCCTCACCAATTCGCAGTACGAGCTACTTGAAAATGAGAGGACCTATCGCTGACAACCAAACTCAGTTGTTTTGAAGATGCTTGCAATCTAAATGTGTCAAGTGTAACTCAAGACGTAGCAGAAAATAATTTGACTCTTCCAATCACCTTACTGTTTAATCCTCATCTGATTTAAGTACTCAGTAATAAACAGTGTGTTATCTTTAAGTTTAAAACATGAAATTTCCAAAATATTAATCCCTTGGAAACTTTTCTGAAAGTAAATATTTAGATGCATACTATTAGAAATTTTCTCTTAGAATATTATTTTAAAAATAATACGTACGGATTCAAATATAAGGCAACATTTGTACCAATTTGCCGTACATCTTGTACCTTGTTTGCAAAGCATCCCTCAACCCACCACGTGTTATTATAAATAGCACAACTCGGACAGAGCCTCGAGGCCAGAAGTCAACAGGCCACGAGAATGCGGTTTACCACATTTTTAACTCTATACTTATGAGAATAAAGATCAAAGCCAAATCAAAGGCTTGTCCAATTAAGAAAAAAATTGTAATAGAATTGTTATAAAATGAACAGAAACACTCCGTCCTATTGTGAAGAAAAATAAATTGTCAGTGTGAAAAAACCCTTCGCTAAGTGACGTAACAGTGTAAATAACAAATTTTTTAGGAATAGAATTCTCATATGAGAAATTATTCACATCACTTACTTTTTATGCTGGTATGTATTCATTTAATTATTTGACTCATACAATATTCATTTATGATTGCAGAATATTTGTTTATATATGCCCCGATCACTAAATAAGTAAATAAATTTACTTTAACGAGGACATTGATAAAGATGTAAGCATCAAGATACACTGATATCACACTTTGAGGTAAATTATTCCTATTTACCTACATAATCATTTCAGTAAAACCGGGTAAAGCTGGATAACTTGGAAAGTCAACTTGTTTTTCATAATTTATCTAAAACTATTTTAGATACATTATGTTCTAACTAATTATATAAAATATTGCAGCATTCAGCTGGAACCGACTCGCTTAACTGTTAAACTGAATTTTTGTTACACTATTTTCCTTATTTTAAATCCAAATATAACGGTAAAATTTTGCTTCGCGGCGGAACCATAATATTCCTATACATTTTTTATTTTCCATAATTGCTTGTTAGCTAACGGCTGTAACAAATGCATCGAAGTGCAGTTATAATTTACATGGGTTTCATTATCGTTTTCGATTAAGGCTCTACAGTTGCACTATTGTCTACTTTTAATTTGGACAAGTATGTATAATTATATTACCTATCAATTAATTAAATTTCCAGCCTTTTACACGGAAACGCGTACAGAGCTATCGAAAACAAATAATAGATGTATACATATGTACTCGTATATGTGAATAAATTGCCAGTAGATTAATTTCGGACCAGTAGTGAAGTATCCGTTAGTGTTAATGATAATATTATGACTGAGAATACGGTTGTATAATTTGTTTATATTCTAAATTCTATACACATCAATTCACATTATACGAGTATCTCATTCGCTGCTACCGAAATATTATATACTACATAATAGGCTGTAAAATATGCAAAACAGAAGTGAAATGTATTCGACGTAGACGGACTCCCGTCTGTACACGGTAAGTATGAGCGTATTTGTATATGAACCAATGTTGTGAGATTCGGCTTGGCTAAAAATGTATAAAATTTCAAAAGTAGCGCTGCAACAAACACAGTTCGCTGCGGCCACTCCAGGCGCCTCGAGCGCCCTCACACTCGCCCCCGCGGAATTACACTCGCCCCTCTCGACGCAAAATAGAAACGTGACGAAATGTCGCTGTTAACAAACTTTTTAATATAATACAACACATAGTAAAAAAAAACGTTCCTCTTCTGTTTCCTAATCCAGAAAATACTTCGCAATGAAACCACTAATTACGACATGATTTAAGCAAATGGAATTTATTTTACACAGCTTACGTTTACGTTACCTTTATACATACTGTTTTGAAGTGGCTAGTTTTTTGTATTAAAAATCGTAATGTATATAAGCTCTTTCGCATGTAGGTACATATTTCTGCGTCTAACATAGCACAACTATAGAGGAACTATACACATATGAAAAAGATAAGCAAAAAATAGTACTTCCAAAATCGAAACTGTTTATTCATATTTTCGAAACTTGAAGACTTCCAAATAGCGGTTACTCGTATATGTGGACATCGATAACCGAGCTGAAACAGGACAATAAAAAAAATTAAGTAACTTAACACAAAATGTATAATAATAAATAATAATAATAATAATACCTTAGGACAATTCCACACACGGCTATCTGATTCCAATTTAGGCAATTTAATGCCTGTGTTATGGTAACCAGACAGCTGATAAACATACATATATACATATTATATAATACTTA